>CAJNOP010001109.1:18968-35650 GCA_905250075.1 Rotaria sp. Silwood1
TCTTCTCCCCACTGATTAGGTTTTCTTACATGTTCTCGAGCGCAATAAGAGTTTTGCTTGCATATATTAGGATTGAATTTTCTCGGGCAACATCGGGTATTTCCGCTTGTATTCTATATATCATATCTCATTTTACTTTTCATCGTTCTTCACAAATCTTCGATAAATATTTATTATAAAAAGTAACAGATTTCTTAAAAGATTCGAATTTCTTGACTTGAAACATCTTTGACAAAATTCTATGAAAAAAAAACTGTCATTCTCTTTGAAAAGATCTTTTTTAAATAAACAAACAAATCTCGGATTTTTCTCTTATCGTTTCTGTTACTTATTTTCCAAAAGTATCTTCCTAACAGTTACAGGAACTATTGATTAATTGTCATTTAACAGTTCTATAAATCTAGTTAACCTCTTGGGTATAATCTACAAACCATTAAATAAAGATAATAATAAGCATTCTCAAATGATTGTTTTCGTTTGAATTAAACTATTCGATTTGTTGATGATCTAGCTCTCATTGAGAATGTCTATAGATTTGAATATAACTGTGATTATGTTTATTACTGATTGAATTAAACGAAAAGAGAACAAATGTAAGACTCGTACATGCAAATATTGACTGATTTCCGTATTGAGATGTATATCTACGTTGATGCTTACTCTCTAAGAAAAAGTTCTTGTCTTACAATAAAATATTCTATAATAAAAGGTCGAAAAAAAAATTTACTAAATTAATTTAAAATATTTAGTTTTGTTTTGTTTTTCTATCAATAGAAATATTCATATTGATTAAAATCTATACTTCAACAACTAAACTTGTCAAAAAAAGAATTAACTAACATCTTTATCAATTATTGATGATCTCTATATATATATAATCTATAATTAATATATCTAATAATAATAATAGCCTTGAAATTTTCCAATATGTTCATATCTTAGTTAAAGGTATTCATGTCGTCAATAATCATCTGGAGTTTTGACGATTTATTTTGGTTAAACAACAATTTTCTAACAAAGTTGAATAGTATTATCGAGAAAATTTATTAAAATTTGAATAATTGTTAATTGTCTATTTAAAATAATCGAAATTAATATTTATTATTAATGTCTATATTTAAAGAAATTCTTCGATACTATTCCGATTATTTAATTAAATAGATGATTATATTTTTTGACACGATTATCATAGTTTATATTTTATATTTTATTGTTAATAAATAGAGACGTTTTATAAATAAAATCGAATGATCTATTGATGTTTAGTAAATTCTAGAAGAATTTAAAAATCTTTATATCTATATGATTAAGTTTTTTCATTATACAAAAAAAAAATACAAAAAGTCTATTTATTCGAATTAGTTAAGAAAGAAAATAGGTTAAAATAGGAATGTTGTGGATAAGAAGAATCTTAATTTATTTATCATTGATAGTTGATATCCTATTCTATTCAATTTAATTTTCTTTCATATTCAATTATTAATATCAAATATAAAGAAAAAAGGAAGAAGAATTTTTCTCTTATAGTAAACAGATTTTCGATAATAATGACAATAAAAATAATATTTCCAACAGTAATATAATAATATGATCATTGAAAATTTTACAATAGTCAACATTTATTCTACTATGATTAACAGATATAATGACATATTAGAATTTAAACATTTATCATCAATCAATCAATCAATATATATTTATATCTAAGTTTTGATTTGAACATTGTATTTGTTTATTTATTGATAATTGTTTGTTAATTAATTGTTGATGATATTTAAAGTTTTTTGTTAATATAATGTTGAAAAAGAAAAAGTAAAAGAAAATAGTTTTATTTAACAAAAGAAGAAGAAGAAAAAGAGAGAAAATTATTTTTTCAATGCATGTTCAGCATGCCAAAGAGCTCTTTTATAATAAAATTCCATAGCTTTAAGTCCTTGAAATTTATCTCTTTGATGAATATATTGCCAATAAATAAAAGTAAAATCTTCAATAGCACATAAAATAATTTCATCAACAATTAATTGAAATACTTCTTGTTCAGTTTGTGATGAAACTCTTGCTGTACCACCAGACATTTGTTTCATATATTCTTCAATAAATATTCTCATTCTATCAACATCAGTTATTATTGATGGAGATGATGATGTACAAAATGTTGATAAACAAACAGCTAAATCTCTCCATAATGTATCATGATTAACATTTTCAAAATCTAATAAACCAATAACACGATTATTATCAGATGATGACCATACAACTTTACTTGGACGAAGATTTCGATGTATTGGATAACTACGTATTATATTCGTTTTTTGTTGACGAGATAATGAATCACGTAATAATCGACATAATAATGGATAACATCCAATAAAATATTGACTTACAACATCAATTACATTTGTTGTTGTTGTGGTTGTTGCTATGGTTGTTGAAGATGAAGATGAAGATTGAGGAATTCCATCCTATAAATTAAATTAGAAAAAGAAATTTTTTTTGGATAAAATAAAATAAAATTTACAGCAGCTTGTTTAAGTTCATCAAGTAGATGTTCTCTTGTTGTACTTCTTTTATTAGTTGCTAATGATGGTGAATGTGTCATTAAAAATTGATGATATTTTGATATTAATTTCGCTAATGAAATAAGTTCTTTTTCATCAAATAAATGTGATGTATCATTATCAGCATAAACATTTCCATTAATATATTGATATAACCAATATCTTCCATTAGCATGATATTGTCCTGTTACTGTTGATATTGGTACTGGTACATTATATTCATTTGATAAAAATCTATTTAAATCAATTAAATATTGAAGTTCAAAATCAAGACTATTTGTTGATAATGTTGAGGCACTTTTTAATACATATGATAAACCACCATTAGATGTTGATGATATTAACCAATTACGTGTTGATAATTTTGATAATGTTATTGGTGTTGTTGGATCTATTGAAGCAAATAAATGAGGCCAATGACATGATAATATATGTTCTAAATCTTCGGGATTTTCCATTTAAACAAAAAAAACAAAAACAAAAATATTTTTTTTGTTGTTCTTGTTTTTGTTTAGAATAATAAATACATCTAAAATTTTTTTTTTTTTACTTTATTAATATAAGATCAAAGGAAAAGAGTAAAACTGTTTATTTTTATCACTAATTATGTTTTAAAAGAACTTTTTTAAAACAATAAAATAATATTTAAGCAAATTGAATGCCTTGAGCAAGTGGAAGTTGTTTAGAATAATTAATTGTACTAAATATAAATAAATTAAATAAATGATAAAATAAAAAATAAAACAAACCAAGTTGATCGTCTCATATATTGTTTCCACGAATCTGAACCTGATTCTCTTCCACCACCTGTATGTTTTTCTCCACCAAAAGCACCACCGATTTCAGCTCCACTTGTTGGAATGTTTACATTAACCTTTAAAAGAATAAGAGAATTTATTTAAAAAAAGAAAAAACCAAAACTATATTTATTTAATATACAATTCCACAATCAGATCCATTGGGACCAATCCATTTAAATAAATATTCCGGATTATTTGTAAATATTGAACTTGATAAACCTTGATTAACTTCATTATTCCATTGAACAGCTTCTTCAAATGTCTATTTATAAATAAAAATAATATTTATATAAAATAAATAATATTTAAAAACTAACTTTGCATTTCAAAACATAAAGAATAGGTGCAAATGTTTCTTGATGAACAATAGGAGAATCATGTTTTAATTCAGTTACAATTGTTGGTTGAACAAAATTTCCTTTACGTTCTTTATAAACTTCTCCTCCATAATAAATATGACCATTTGATTTTTTTATTTGTTCAATTGTTTTTTCATATAAATCAACTGCTTGTTTTGTATGTAATGGTCCATAAAGAATATTTTTTTCAAATGGTTCACCTATTCGAGATTCAATTTGTTTATATGCACGACCAAGACCAGTTAACACTTCATCATATATTCCTTCTTGAACAATCTTATTTTAAATAACATATAAAATAAAATGAAATGAAATATTTTGTTTTTTTTTTCAATAAAATAGAAATTTACAAGACGTCTTGCTGTAGTACATCTTTGTCCAGCTGTCCCAACAGCAGCAAAAAAGACAGCAGGAATAGCAAGTGTTAAATCAGCATCATCCATAATAATAATAGCATTATTTCCACCTAATTCAAGAATTGTTTTTCCAAAACGTTCATGAACAGTTAAAGCAACTTGTTTTCCAACATTAGTTGAACCAGTAAATGAAACAAGTGGAATTCTTTTATCTTTACTTATTGATATACCAATATCAGATCCACCACATATTAATGATGATAAACCACCTGGTAAATTATTACGTTTTAATACACGTTCAACTATTTTTGTTGTTGCTATACTTGTTAATGGAGTTGTTGGAGCACCTTTCCTATAATTAAATTAATTTATTTATTTATAAATAAATCTAATTATATTTACCAAAGTGTTACATTTCCACAAGCAAGAGCAATAGCTTGATTCCATCCAAAAACAGCACAAGGAAAATTAAATGCTGTTATTATTCCAATTATTCCTAATGGATTCCATTGTTCCATTAATACATGACCAGGACCTTTTGTTTATTTTAATAATAAAAAAAAATTGTTTTTCTTTTCTTCTAAACTTACGTTCTGAAGGTAAAATTTTTCCTTCATACATTCTTGAAAGTCCAACAGCATAATCACATATATCAATAAATTCTTGAACTTCACCAACACCTTCAGGAAGAATTTTTCCCATTTCGATTGATATCTATTTAATATTATTTATAATTAAGTAAAAAAAAGGAAAGTAACAAACTAATTTTCCAAGTGATTGAATATTTGATCTTAGTTCATCACCAATTTGTCTAACAATATCACCTCTTTTTGGTGCTGGAATAGTTGACCAATATTGAAAAGCATTTTGAGATGATTCAACTATTCTATTATAATCTTCTTGTGAACCTTGACGAACACGAGCTATTGGTTCATTTGTTGAAGGATTTATTGAATCAATTACCTATTTAATTAATTATATTAATTAAACGAATTTATTTTTGAAATAAATGTCAAACTTGTCCATTAGCAAACCATTTTCCATCAAAAACACCTAAATTTTCTTCTTCTAATCCTAAATCAGTAAGAAAAGGTTTATAAATTGAATTTGATATTAAATATTTTGAAGATTGATTTGAAGCCATTCTTCGACAAATCAAATCTATATTGGAACGTTTATGTTTTATTAAATGACGAACTAAAATAGGAATAATCATATTCAATATTATTTTTAAATTTCGAATGAGAACGAGAACAACAAAACAGCTGCTTTTTTTCTTTTATTCGAAACATATTTTTATTGGTTATTTTAACAACTAATATTTTACCAACATTTTAAAATCTTCAATTTATTTATTTCAATCATTCGTATTTATTCAGATTAATTCAACTGAAAAATTCTTGCATATTAACTCAAAATAAAATGTCTATCCATGTGGTGCCCTCTTATATTAATATTTCATATCGATTCGATGATTCATCAAACTATGTCGACGCACTATTTGTTAAAAAATACAATTCAAATCAATTAATCTTAAAGAAATATTTTTCAAATAATTCTCAAAGAAATTTTCATTATTTATCTATTCTTATGAACAATCTTCAAAAAAAACTTGTTAAAAAATAAATCGAAAGAAAAAGCGTTGATCAGATTAGGGAAAAGTGTCTTGTCCATGATTAAAATGTTCCATAATTTGATGAATGTGTTCATGATGAACAAGGATATGTTTTTTTTGTTATTTGAAGGAGTGCGTTGCTCTCTTTGCCGTTCCTGAAACGTTCTAAACCATTCTATTAACTATGAGAATGATTTCCTTTACAATTGTTGTTTGAAAAAGTAGGAAACGGATTCCTTGAATATGGGAGATCTTTATTATTTGGCGTTCTCTAGAGAATCATTCAAGAATAAATTCTTCGAGTTGATAAATCAGTTTGAGACGATCTAACATTATTCTTAGAAAAAAAAAAGAAAATGTTTTTTTTGTCATTCTAATAGATACTTGATCGTTTTTGTATGAATTCAAAAATCGATTTGGGAGCAATAGAATGTGTTATCGTGCACTTCATAAACTCAATTGAACAAAGTATTACACTACATTGAGAAAGAAAGAATATTGATTTGTTTAGTTTACTTTTTCTTGATGCTTTCAAAAGGATATATTGGTTTTTTTTTCTCTTTCTTTTTCTTGATTACAATTGATCAATATTTTGTTTTTCCATCAGTAGTTTTTGAGTAACTATCTCCAATATTGACTCTTAACTGTCAATATCGGAACATTTTCTATTTAAAAAATTAATAAAAACGAACAAAATCTATACACAAAAAAGTTTAGTGAAATGAAAAATCTTATGAAGATTCAAATTTGTTTTGGAAACGAATAAAAATGAAGCGTTCGGTTCGGTTCGGTGCAGCAAGAAAAACAAATTATTTTGTTGAATAACCCATGTTGCAAAAACCAGATCATTTTTAGCGGTATACCACCGCTTTTTTTTTGTCGGTTTTTATCACATGAGAAGAATAGAACTTAGATAGGAAAGGATAGAATAAGCTAAGTATATAGGATAGGATAATTAGATTGTTTGAATAGGATAAAGATATACACTCTTCATGTATTCATATTCACACTTACAGAGAAACACTCTCAATCAGCCAGCATCTACACTTACATTCTCAAGTAGCATCTATCTCTGCACTGATTGACACTGTTACATCCATACTAACAGAGAGAAAATCGCATCTACAATCATGCCAACAGCTTCATTCCTTCTATGTGTATTGTTACTGGTGACACTTGACTCTACTTCAAATAAGTCATTAATCAATAAAAGGATATTGAATTTAATTGAAAATGGTACAACAAATATATGAAGAGATAAATGATTGCTTGGAATTACAGATTCTTCAACAACGACTGTTTTTGGCATAAGTCAAGCAAAAAACAAAATGATATACACTACAGGAAGAAGATTCAACTTATTCAAACAACATTTTAATGATCATTTTTTCTGTTCATATTTATCTATTTTTGTTCATAGACCGAGACAATTGTAACAGTACACAATTATTAGAACAGATACTATCATTATCTTAGATCGATCAACGAAAAACTCATATTATAATCATTCTAGAATTCGCCTCCTTATTGTATGTGTGTGTGGTGTGCATGGCATGACTCAAACTTTTTGGTAAATATATCATATTCAATTGATAGATAGAATATCTATCTACCTTATCAGAATAAAGTTTTTCGATCTGTTGACTTTCTATTATAATGTCTCAGCAAAGTGATAATGCATATAAAGAATTATTTTCATGAAATCTCTAAAAGACACGATCGTAAATATGATTGTCTTCTCAACGAGCGACGATCGTGCGTATAAAAGTTATCCTGTAAGAGTTATAAAAGTTATTTTTGTAAAAGTTATTTAATTTTTTTAGACTTGTCAAAGATCATTATTATTTTGTCAATCAAAGAAGTGAATTCTGTAAGATTTTCGAAAAAATCATCTTTTAGAAATGTAGGAGAATTGCTAAATGAACAACGTCTTCGAAACAATAATATTTCCTTAAATTGATAGTTCAGAATCTTGTCGAGACAGTATAAATAAAACTACAGATAAATTCATTTTGCATTTCCGAATAATGATCTTAATTTATTTTCATTTATTCTTCATAATAAATAATAAATATAAATAAAATCTTTATCTTTATAAAAATAATTGGTGAAATAAATAATAAAGAAACTTTGTTTTTCTATGAAAACATAATGTATGATCTTTTATTTTTCCTGATTAGTTTATAAAAATTAATGTTATAATAGATGAAAATGAAATATAGAGATGAGTTTTTTCATATATGTGTGTTTTCATGTATTAGATTGACTTTTTAATAATCTCATATTTTGTCTATTTACCTATTCATAGAACAAAAATATTTTTTTATTCAATAGTTTATCTTTATTTTTAAAATAATAAAGATTTTATTTATTTATTTATATTTACTTTTCAAAACTAAAGAATTTTCTTATTGTCATTATTATATAAAGATAGAATTATTTATGCTTATTTAATAAATATAATTAAGATTCTATTTAGATTTATTTTATAGAGTAACAATTCTATTTCTGAATTATTCGAACATGTAAAAAAGCTATATAACATGAAGGAAAGTGTGTGTGACTTTGACGTAATGAAGATATTGTATATGTAGCTGATCTTAATCTAAGAAGAGAACAGTAAAAAATATGTAGGAGTATCAACTGATTGAAAAAACATTCTCTATTATAATAAATGACGAATCATATTGAAGAGAATCTGCTTGTTAAGGAAACGATTGATTTCAAAATAGTGTTGAATTGTAATTAATTGAGTTTGGCACAAAATCATTGATTTAGTCAAGTTTGATTGTGATTATGATACTAAAAATGCTTTTTAGATTTATGTACAATCAATCAGATGAATAAATCGTTATCTTTAGACGGTTATTTCAATAATTTATTGAAAATTCATCATCAATTAAGCGGTTATTGTAATATTTATAACGATAAGAATCCAATAGTCTTTTTATATTACATTTTACAATAAGTATGTATCAATTAGAAATAAAGCAAAATATTTCGCCTCTGTATAAATATCAGAATTGCAAAATATAAAATCAGATCAAATCATTAAAAAAAACTAATTGAACTTAAATGCGGTTTTACGTAGATTAGCTTGGTAAGATTTATTTCGAACAACTTCGTTTATTTTCCATATATTTTCACGATCACATTCAATTTTAATTTGAGTCTGTTTTCTGTTATGAATTTTAGTGTTAAAGAGGCCCCACATATATTATGCATGTTAAATGAAAACACTTGCATTTTTTTATCAGATAAAATCGTCTGTTTTCATCTTTGGATTTTTGCACTTCGCAATTAGGATTTTTATTAATTTTCTCCATACATGTCAAAGCCGAAAGTTGAATTCAACTATTCATCGCAGCTGGTGCGGGTACCAAGAAAGGACTTCAGTAGTAGAAACTATTAAATAGTTTTATATTTGAACTTCAGTTATTTAATAATTGAGTAATTAAATAATTGAAATAACTTTCTCAATAATAAAATTTAACTTTCAAGTTTTGACACTAGTGGACAATTTATTAAAAACCTTTAAAAAAGTGACGGCAAAAAAACCTCTATAATAATGAATCGATATATCATGATCTCCTTTTTTGAACGATGAAAACTGCAATTCTCTATCTTGTTTCTATAGAAAGTTCTTCGAAAGATATCAAATAGTCACTTGTTACTGTCAGGCACATATCATACGAAACACAAATCTTATCTTCGATTTTATTATTATGATATTAGTTTAACTATGATCAAACAGCATAGAAAAACAAAACATTCTCTGTTTTCTATCAGACTATTTAGAAATGAAAATTTCTTAAAACCTTTTTATAAAGAGTTAAAGTATCTCCGCCACTATTTTTGATGTGATCTAAGTATCTCTGTGTAAAATTTTAAGTTGAAATAGGAAAATAAGGTTTTCTAGTATAGCTAAGGTGGACCACGGCATATATTTAAATCAATACTGTAAAAGTGTAGTATCTCCATAGGAATAAGCTAACTATCCCAACTATTTCAGCATTTTCATAACTGATCAGAATCTACATAAGGCACATAGTTTCAATTGAAAAGTAATTGAACAGTTGGTGATATTCCTTCGTCAGTGAATTAACATTTATATGTTCAAATGTTGGATATCATACTATATCAATATATTCTATATAATATAGCTCATTTATACAAGTTTAAATAAACGAAATCGAATATATTTAATATAATTCAAGACTTGTTTTAGGTAATGTTTCATACAGTAAATCAATCATCGGAGAAAGGCGGTATAATCAGATCATTATCGATGACTATATTATCTCAAAATAGGCCGTTTACAAGAGGAATTTTTGTATTTGTTTTTTAATAGGATATTTAAATCTAAATCGTTTCAATGAATATTTTTAAAAAAAAAGTTCTATTTATTAATAATCATATATAGAAATATATGTTTACAGTTGATTAAGTGAAAGGTTTTTTTCTAGTTTATTATTTTCTTTTAATATAATTGTAATATGGTCAATTGACAATATTTTTCAGAAATAATTGTAGAAATTAAAAAAGAAAAAAAACAAAAAAAAGAAATAGTTAAATTCTTCGTGAAGACCATCTAATGCTCATATGATTTTGTTTCAGTTGTTGAATACCATCGAGAATTTTTTGTTGATGATCTTTATTATTTATTCCATATCGTGTTAGAGTATAATGATTGAAATAAAAGAAAAGACGAAATCCATCAATTCGATCTTTTCGAAATAAATCAACATAAATGTGATAATTTTCACCAAGTGATTGAATCCATCTACAAACATCATTAATAGACCATGTTGCTAAATTGTCACTTTTATTCATATCTAAATGAGATATGATTTATCTGATAGAAGTTAAATCATTTAATAAAATATCTGTTAATGTTAGTTATTAATATTCTATAAACTTACATTTATTAATTGATTGATTATTAAAAGTTGATTTTTGATTAAAATATGAATGACTAATAATATTATCTTGTTTATTAATATTTGTATCTATTTTAATTGATTTATTATTTGTTAGATTTGTCAAAGATAATGTATTGTATTGATTAGATTGAATATCATTTAATGATTGATTATTTAACGATTGAATAAAATTATCTTCTTTCGACGGTATTATAATCGATGAATCATTTTGTTTAGTTATTGGTTGTGGATTGAAATTCAATTTTTCTGTTGAATTTCCGACTGTAGGATGATCGTTCGACGTTGATAAACTCGAATCATTATTATCTATTGAAGATAAATTCTTCGGTTTCCAATTTTTTCCTTCATAAAGAATCCATTTGGATAAAGTTTCAAGAAATTTTTTTGCATAAACTTGTTCAATCCATTGTTGAGGAAGATTTTTATAACCATAATATGCTCCAGCTAATTGTCCATATATAGCAGCAGTTGTATCAGTATCATCACCAAGATTAACAGCAGCAAGTACACCTCTTTTAAATGAATCTTGATCAGACCAAAAAGCCCATAGTGCAGCTTCAAGTGCACTAACAATATATCCTTTACCTCTAATACCATCATCATATCCTCCTTGTTTTTTATAAGAACCTTGAGCAATATTAATTATGTCTGAATGAAGAGGTTTATCATTAAACCAATGAATATGTTGAGAATAAAAATCATTATCAAGTAATTTATCTTTTGTTTCTCCATGAAGAGCAGCAACAATAAGAGCACCATAATAACGACAAGCATCATAAGCTTTTATATCTCCATGTGTTATTTGTCCACTAATACCAGAATATTCTATAGCTTCATTTGGATATTTATAAAAAAATAATGGTACTGGAGCAAGACGCATTAAAGCTCCATTACCAGCTACACCTTCTTCACTACACATAACATTAAAATTTTTAAGAAGATTTTCATCTGATAAAAAATCAATTTGATCAAATGGAATATTATTTTTATCAGAAAATTCTTTTTGTCGACGTGCAAATTCACGTAATGAATCACTTGTTGCTGCACCTATATCAAAACATTTACCTGTTGAAGACATATAACCATTTAAATGCCACCATTTATATCGAACTAATTGATCATAACCTACAAAATCACCACGAGCAATTAAAGAATTAGCTAAACAAAGAGCCATTGATGTATCATCGGTAAACTAAATAAATATAAATATTCGTCAAAATTATTATTTCTATTCATTTATTTAATTATATATATATATAATAATGAAAACATACTTGTCCTTTATTGAGACCCCATGTACCTCCACCAATAAGATCTTCAACTGGATGTTCACGTAAATATTCTCGAGGTCGAAATTCTACATGAGCTCCAAGAGCATCACCTAAAGCCATTCCAATAATTGAACCTTGAATACGATCAAGAATATTCATATGATTATTTAATATTGGATCTTTCATATCATTTTCAACTTCATCTGGCTTCTTTATTGATGTATGTTCAAAATCATGATATTGACAATCAAGCCATTGTTTATCTTAAATTCAATCAACACTTCGTTTTTTTTTTTTTTTTTCTTAATCGACCATTTCTTTATGTCAAAAAGACAAAAGACAATTTATCTTATTTATATAAATATACCTGTATGAAATTGACATGCTGGATGAATATCGACTGATTGATTAACTTCTAAAATACAAAATATTTATTGACTAATTAAAGGTTATCGTCATTTATAGAAATCGAACAACAAAAAGAAAATACGATAAATTACTATTTCTAGTGTTAAGAGATTGATCTAATTGTTTCGAATGTTGATCTATGATTGATTGATCAAGATCAATTGAATCACTGTGTTGACTATCAGTAGACGTCCGAAGAATATCAATCGATTGTGGATTTTCTTCAGTTTTAATGGATTCTGATTGATATTTTAATCTTTTTGAAGAAGGAGAACAAGAAGAAGAAGAAGAAGAAGATGTTGATCTTTCATATATTGAATTAAGTGTATTGGTTTGTTCCATTGTCTTAATATTTAATTAGATAATAAATAAGAGTGATTATATTCAATTTAAAACAATCAATTTATCTAAAGACAAATAATATTTAATTTAAGATTAGTTTTTTTCTAAAAGGTCTATTCATTATCTTAACATCAAATAGAAAGTTGATTAAATAAGAAATAAAAAAAAAAAACCGAATTGACTTATCTGTTAATCATTGATATATATATGAGATAAATAATAATTATTTTATAATCATAGTTGATTATTCAGTATTATTTATCTTTATTGAAAAATATTCTTGATAAATAATATCTTTAGAATAAAATAAATCTAAATATAGATCATAAATGACAATTATCTATACCAAAATAATTAATCGAACTTCTCTTAAATAATATTAGCTTAAGGTGGCCACCCCTCAGAAACCAACTTTCTTACTTTTCATCCGATTTCAACCAAAATTTCAGAGAATGTTAGTCTTGGCTAGAATAGATTATGGTTAAAATATATCCAGAAATCTGCGAGCCATTCACAAGTTATAGTCAATTCATTAGTCAAATATACCCTTTACGCGGGCAAGAATTTCACAATAAGGATACGAGCTACCAAGCCCGGACGGTTTTCAACTTGTAGAGTACCCTTAGGGCTAGATCCTTCCAGGGCCCGATTTTTGAATTTCCCTTTGTTTATTTTTTAAAAACTCTTTTTCGTAAAATTCACGAAATCATGCCCAACAATATTGCTACTAAAAAATAAAATATCTAAGGTTTTTATTTCACCAAAAGAGGAATTCAAAAATCGGATCCTGGGAGGATCTAGCCCTATCTGTCTACTATGTATGCATTAATCAAAATCATCACTTCTATATTGAGTTATTATGAAGAAAACCTTGCCCGCGTAAACAGTATGCTCGAAAAAATTGATTTTGAGAAAAACGGAGAATAAGTTTTTAGAAACCTTATTTTTTTCAATATGAGGATTCAGAAAAACCTATGTAATATCTTTAAATCTCATCATAAAATCAATCAACTATAGTGCATTCGAGAGTAGACACTTTGCTCTATCTAATCAGTTATAAATCACAAAATCAATAAATTTGACCAAAATTGACTTTTCTGACGGAAGGCCCCCTTTAATAAAATAAAAATAAAATCTTCGATATGAAATCTATATATATATATATGTCGTGTCGAAGTTGTTAACAACTTCGACAAACATTTTGCCGAAGTTACAACTTCGACAAACATTTTGCCGAAGTTACAACTTCGACAAACATTTTGCCGAAGTTACAACTTCGACAAGAAGTGTAACTTCGACAAACATTTTGCCGAAGTTACAACTTCGACAAGAAGTGTAACTTCGGCAAGAAGTGTAACTTCGGCACGACATATTTATACATAAGTAAATGATTAAACAAGTTTAAATCTAATCGAAATAGTTAAAGTGATATAATAGGATGTAGTCGATATCTAATTGTTACTATTGACTTAACATATGATGAGTCTATAGAAAAGCAAGGAGATATTTAAAATAAAAATCTATTGCATCGTTATTAGAATAGTAACTGATCGTCTTTCCGTTATTGTTGTTTTTCTATTGTCTATTTATTGTTATATAAATAATAAATTATGATGATACCTACAACGATTAACATAATATTAACATTTTATTTTATATTCTAAATATTAGTTTTCAATAATAAATATAATTTAATATTAATTTAATTTTGTGAAGAAATTCCCATTGCTTGGAATAATTAATATTATATTTAATTATCGATAAATAATATGTCAAATGGTTGAATATAAATGACATCAGTTTTTGTTTATTAAAACTATATTTTATTTCAGTCCATTAAACATTTTCAAGGTTAATATTAATCTTAACTATTCAATCAATATTAGTTTTTATTAATCTCAATTAATAATTAATCATATTTATCTTTATTTATTTAAAAAAACTGAACAAAAAATCTTTCGAAATAAATATTCGTCATTGAAAATAAATTTAAATTGAATTTTATTTCTATTTAATGTTTTCAAACGAGATTAATAATCAATATTCTACATTTAATTTTATTTATAAAGATAATTTCGAATTAAATTTTTCTTCTCGATTGATGATAAATAACAATAAAGAAAATAATTCTCGAAATTGATAGTCAATCTATGATATATATATATCTAGACATATTTTTATTAATCTTCTCTTTTTTCAGACAAAACTAAGATCAACATATTTTTCGACATATTCAAATCAATATTGACACAATAAGTATTCTTATAGTTAAACATAAATCTTACTTTATTTCTCAAGTTATTCACACAGGTAACATATCGATAATGAAAATATTTATTCGATTGTTTATAGCATGTTCAGAACTGATATATAAATCATACCGATAGAAAATTGAACAGTCAACTTGTGAATAATACTCAAACAATAATTGAAACTTATTTAAACGTTTAAATGCTTCGATAATGACCTTATATATATGTTAGAAAATGTTTAATCAAATAGTAACAATAGTCAAAATTGTTTTAATTAGTTCTATTATAAATGAGTGAAAATAAAAATGTTGACTTTTTATTGTTTAGATCAATCGAATGTTCCTATTCAATGTATGACTAGGAACATATATATATATATATAACAAATAATTCTCATCAAGAATAAATTTCGAGTGAATTTCAGCGAAATCTGAAAAAAAATCTAGGAGAATTTCTATGATAAATTAAAACAAAGTTAATAAAAATAATTATTGATAATTGTATAATGATGTTAACTGACTTGTCTGTAAAACAACGATTCAATATGAATAATTAAAATAAAATAATAATATAAAATATGATTTCGTTGGAATAATGATAATTATATTGTAGATGAATGAATATATAGATTTATCAGTTAATATATCATTGGAATAAAATAATATTCAAGAATAATTATAAAGATAAGAATTATTTATTCAAATAGATAAATAAAATAAGATTTTTTTTTGTTTTGTTTTTTTCGTTTCGAAAGAATTTCTCTCAATAAAAATTATATTACCTTTTTGTTTTTGTTTTGTTTTTCGAATCGTCGTATGTTAGAATAAGCTTCGACATCAATGATACCTATTTGACAACAACATCTAACCACATTGAGAATATAGTTGTGTGAAAAAAAACAAAAACACGAAAAAAGATTATTTATAAAAGAACAGAAAAAAAAAATGCGCCATTATTAATAAAATTTTATTCGGCGAAAAAAAATGGGAATCAGTCAAAAATAAATAATCTCAATGGAATATTATTCGACTAAAAAAACGAATATTTTTTATTATAAATAACAGATAAATTATTTATTTTATTTATTTAAATAATAATCCTTCATCTCTTATATAATGAATATAAACAATAATAAAAAAAAAGTGTATGTTTCATTAATATAATAATTTCGGATAATATTCAACATAGTCTATTTATATATTATTTTCTCATTGATTTGTTTTTTATCTTCTTATAGAGAGAATATAATTATTATTCGATTTTGACATTATTGATATTTATCAGAATTTGTTAAATTAATTATTTTAGATAATCTCGACAGATTTATATTGGTTTTGTTTTTGTTTTTGTTCGAATAATTCAACGTATGATTATATTAACATTTGAATATATTTATTTACAATAACAAAATAAAACAATAATGAATGAATATAATCTATTAATAGAATTAACATGAACATATTTATGGTTATCTAATTTTTCATCGTTTTATTTCGTTTTTTGATCAATATGAATTGATAAAAAAAAAAAGAAAAAAAAAACACAAGTAAATGTCAAGGTTGTCTATCATACCTTCATCAAATATGTTGATCAAAGAAAAAAAAGTTATTGTTGACACAGACAACAAATAAAATAACCATTTAAAAAAAAAAAAAACCAAGACATTAACAATAGTTTTAAATGCAGAATAATATAATAAGAAATGGTATGATAAATATAATTTATCTATTCAAATAGAATTTTATTTTTATTAAAAATAAATATCCTGATAAGATAAA
>CAJNOP010001109.1:35750-51801 GCA_905250075.1 Rotaria sp. Silwood1
AAAAAATTTGATTTTTATTTCTTTTATTTGAACAAAAAATTTGATTTTTATTTCTTTTATTTGAACAAAAAATTTGATTTTTATTTCTTTTATTTAAACAAAAAATTTGATTTTTATTTCTTTTATTTGATTGCAAATAATAAAAATCTAAAAAAGTAAGAAAACAAACTGATGATTGTGATTTTAATAACGGACACAATTGCATTTATAAATGAACATAAATGCTAAATTAAATTCTGATTTAGTTTGTATAGATTGTTTTTACTCAGTTCAAGATATGAATTAAATGAATTAAAAAAAAAACAATGACAACAAAAAAGTTCTATTGAATTGTCAAATGATCCCACGCTCTTTTTTTCTTCATCCTACTCAAATATGTCAGTATGTTATTGATTTATATTATTAATATCATATTTGGAGATAGAAACTTATGTGATCCATCTTAATTCTTGTTTGTTTTCTGCAAGAATTATTATTCATTATGAATATGAATTGAAATTGTTGAATCGAAATAAAACATCGAAACACTATTAAATATTATACAGAGATAAATTGAAAAATTCGAACTCAATAAAACACAAGGGAATGATTGAAACAAGTAGATACTTTTGAGAAAAAAATTCTTTTTATTTCTGACAAGAAAAAAATGTTTTTAAACAATTTTTTCATAAGTATACAATATGTTTTTTTTAGATTTCTTTTATTCATCTGATGAAGAAAAGAAAACGTGATATTGATGTTGTTATGAGTAAATGACGAACAAAAGTTTTATTTATTTTTTTTTGAAGTTTTTTTGGAAGCTTCTATAAATAATTCGGCACTAAAATGAAAAATGTAGTTTAATTTAAGCCAAATAAAAAATTAATTAAATCATACATTGCTGATTTGAAGACATCTTTCAATAGTTCCATTTGTTGTTCATTACTTTCTTTTTTTTTTTTTGGTATCTTTGGCAATTGAGAAATACTCTTGATATTTCTCTCTGTTATTTGAATATTAACAGCTTCAAGACCTTTAATTGCTACAAAACAGAGAAGTATGATTTATTTTATGACGAAAGTCAGATAAATTACTTTTGATTACATCGAATTTACATTTATCCGATAAGAAAAATTTTCCTTGATAAGATTGGTTGATAAGCGATGCTTCTCGAGCAAATATGTCTTTGTATTGATTTTTATCATTACTACAAAATATATGAGATTGAAGATGAAAAAATAAAAAGTAGATGATAATCACCGTTTGAGAAAAGCGTAATGCTTTGCTCGATTCACCGTGACGATCGTTCCATGGACTCCTTTTTCTGAGAATAGAATATTTGTTTTAGTTTTTTAATTTTCAAAAATGTATTACCAACAACGATAGGTTCATTGTTAACAGGATTAAGTACTTTATCCTTGCTTCGAATGATTGTTCGACTATAAACTCGTTGACCATCACCAACAATCATTGGTTCATCATCATCAACAATCACTGAGTTATTGGCAAATGAATCTACACCTGTTTCTGTCATTGATGTATTCGATTTGTTCTTCTTATTTCTGCTGATGATCATTTTTAAGTTGACTTAGGAGGTTTATTCCGTTTTTAAACAAAAAAGGAAGATTTTGTGGAATAAAAAAAGGTTTTTATGAAAATAAATTGCTTTAAAAATCTTTCAAATTGATCAACAATCGAAACAATTATTCGAACAAGAAAAAAGTATTTATTCATTACCTTTTATTCCACATAAAAATATTTTTGAATATTTTGGTTATTCAATTAATAATCAATTATTTTATCTTTTATTTGAGTATTCATCTTTTGGTTCATTAAAAAATTATTTAATTGAAAATTTTATTTCAATGAAAAAGATTTTTTTATATTGATTTTAATAGCAACTAAATATTTAAAATCTAAGTAGCTTGATTATCTTAAGACTTACGATAAGTGAATCTCTCACTGACAAATTGAAATAGAAAGATAGATGCAATTACTTACACTCTTTCCAAGTCTCAGTTCAAAAACAAGTAATGTTCAATGAATGTCGATTTACTCGTCCATAGACTAACGAAACGAAAAACTTTTTTGGTACAGAAAAAGCCCAATATTTCTGAAATCCAGTATTCGAAATCTATTCGAAATAAAACAAAACAATTATCTATATATCTCTGAAAAATTCGAAGTGAAAAAAAAAAGAAACCTAAATATGAAAATCTCAAGGAAAATCATGATAATTATGGAATGTGCATGAATACCAGATACTTTCATTTGGCTAGAATTTTATCAAGTGACAGAGCATGTTAATATGAGACATTCAATCGCGTGAAAGAATCAATATCTTTTATTATATATCATTTTCACTGATGTATCATAAGAAAAATAGAGTTTTTATTGTCATTGAATATTTGGTTTATTTGAATGCAGATAGAATGAATGTGAACTGATGATTTATTTATAGATCTAGAATGACTCGGATAACTCGTACACAATTTATTTTTAATGAAAAGAGAACAATGTATTTTTATCAATACTGTCCAAGAGAAATAGTCATTGCTCATAAGAATAATAAATAATTGTGAGAAGATCATGTCGTCGTTGATTTAACATCAGGATTTCATTTTATAAAAGTCAATGAAATTCGTTTTTTTGATGAAATAGTTGATGATAATTAGAATAATTGAATTTGAACGGACAACCAAATGTTCATTGAAGACAACAAAAACTTTGTTCCTATGTTTAATTTAGATTATAATTTGATTAACTTACTAATAGTATTATCACAGTAATTGTGTATTATGTCGTTTATCATTGAATATTTCAAATGTTGATGAAAATCGAGTAGGGCGTAAAAAGCAACTCGAATAATATTTTTAAATATATGTCGTGAATGATCAAATATAAATGGTATCAGGCAAGACTTAACAAGGAATTTTGAGATAGAGAAATTTTGAAAGAATAGTATTTGTGTTACAAATAAGAATTTTAAAAAATGAAAGATTTTATCTTTGGACGATGAAAATTGTCTTTTTTCAATAATTCTTCCAGTTTTTCTTTAGATTCATGCGATGTAAAGAAACATTAATTTATGGATAATATGCAAGTCATTAATCTCAAATGATGAGACTTTTTTACTAATTGACCCTTTTTTTACATTTCTACATTATGTTTGATTGCTGTGATTTAGATGTGTTTCAATAGAAAAAAAATATTTACATAAATTTCTACTAATTTCGTTAGCGTATATAGTTTTTGTTATTGATTCATTTTGTGATTAAGATACATGTAAAGTAATTTACCTATCTTTACATTAGACCATATTTGTTTATTTTTAAGCTTAAAAGTTTTCCTCTTTCCTGTGATGATGATTGAATAAGCGAATAACTACATTTCATGCTGTTTAACTTCACGAAAATAAGTTTCTATTTTTCCCATATTTGATAAATTGATCAGATAGAATCTAATTGTTATTGAGCACAAATTTTATAGGTGATTAATAATCGAATCATCTAATAAAGATTCTGAAAATGTTAAAGAATGTCTAAATAAATATCATAAATCGGCTTTGTCCGGTCTCTACGTCCATATACAGGATGGCCCATAAATAGCACTACGATAATAAATTCAAATATCTCCACTCCGGTTCAACCAAATGGGCTGATTTTTTGGTTGCTGGTAGAACTTTATTCAAAATATTTTGTTCATATGAATAATGTAATTAAATGCTTCTATTAGATATAATTAATGAGCTCACTAAAAAGGGTTTGTCTATTATCAAGTAAGAAAAAATTCGTGAAGTATTTCAAAAATAATTTTCAGCTACCATTTAGGAGAATAGTGAGAACAAATCAAAACAAACTATATGAGTGATACAACATTGATAGAAATAGAGAAAACTTTGAGAAATACTTTGTTTAAATAGTAAAATTCATGCCCGAAAACTATAAAATGCATAATTATTTCACATATTCTTTTCTTACTTGACAATAGAGGAAATTTTTTGTGAGCTCATTAGTAATACCTAATAGAAGCATTTAATTATATTATTCGTATGAAAAAAAAAGAATATCAATGTTCGTAGAAGAAAATATTTTCTTTTTCTTTTTTACAATTTAAAAATTCAAATGTCATCGGAGTTAAACATGATGAGAAATAAATCAAAATAATATCTACTATGATTAATTTTAATTTATTTTGATATTGATGATTTATTCGATAGTCAAAAGGTACATCTTTATTGGAAGTAATCACTCTTTAAGAATAACTCCTCTATTCTATCAAGTTAATCGAAAATTATTTTCTTACCTATATTAAATGATTATTTTTATCACAAAACATCATATTTAATTGAGATATTTGTTAACATATTCAGTTATTTAAAAGAGAATAAAAAAACAAAGAAAATCTATTATAAATAATATTATTAATCGATATCGATTTAATTGTTGAATATATATTTGAATGAAAATTCTTTTAAGTAAATTCTATTGAATAGATTGAAGAGAAGTTCTTATCATCATAAACTTAAATAAATCGAAACATAAAATCATTTGTCTTTATTAATAAATGATTAAATATGTTTATTTTATTTTCAAAGTTGTTCATCATTTGAAAAAAAAACTAATTAAAACGAATTCATTGACTTATTTTTGTTTTTACTAATTTAATCATTGAACAAATGTTATATCTATATCGATTTATTATAATCAATCATGATCAAGCGCTTTAATTAACAAATATTTTTCTTTTCAGATATTTTCCTGTTTGTCTTTTTATTGTCATTGTTCGAAAAATCTCACTAGATTTTAATAATAGATATACCAATTGTTAATGAAATATATTTCAAAAACAAATGAAAACAATAAAGAAAATATATTTATTGACAAATCTATGTTTAAATCTACAGGAATAGATTTGTTTTTTCCTAATATCTAATAATCTCTATTCAACGATAATAATTGAAATAAACATGACATTTTATTTGTCGAAATAATCAATCAAATTTCCTCAAGTATGATTTTACTTTTTTTATTTTTTTTCTTTATTTTGTATAATATTATTATTTAAATGATTATGTTTATTTTATTCAATGAAAAGGATCATTGAAAAATTACCACATAGATAATAAATGTTATTCGAATTTATTTTTACGATTTAACTAGATAGAAAATAAAAGCTCGTTTATCTATATATAATAAAAGATAATAAAAGATAATTTATTTGAATAAGTTCGATATAAATCTATTTTATTTGTCAATATTATTTATTCTGTCAATGATATTATCTATTAACGTCAATCTGATTAGATTTTATCATATATTGATCGAAGATAAAAACAAAAAAAATGGGGAACAGTTTTAATAGAAACAAACTGAGTAAATTATAGATGGTTATAATCAACTATCCAATATCGAAATATCACTATTAAACAACAAAAAATATTTTTTTTCTTTAAATAATAAATGACAATAAACAATAATGTCATCTATCGTTGTTTTGATACAAATCACGTTTACTTTTTAATGTAAAAACAAAAAAAAAGTAAATTGAAATTTGTCTATCTTAAATAAGATCAGAATAGTTAATCATCGAATTCAAATCTTTCAATTCTTATTATTTTATTATTTTAATCAAAATACACATAATAATATGTTCAGATTTGTTCTACTGTTTTTTTTCTTTAAATAATAATATTGATTTAATTAACGAATTGAATGTATACATATATAATATAAACACATAAATTATAGTGGCATGTTTAACTTAAATATATTGAGAAAGATACAAAAATAAATATATAAGAAGAAGATTTTCATTGCTATTATCATCAATATTATCTTAGGATTGAATAAACAAATTGACACAAAAGACAACAAATGATGTCGAACTATTTTTTTAAAATTCTTTTCTTCTTAATTTAATTCAATTGAAATCAACAAAACAGTTTGAGTATTATCATATGATATCGATAGATATATATCAAATCAATATGAAATGAATTTCTAGATAATTATTATCTCTTGATTTTTTTCTCTTTAGACGCATTTCTAAATCAATCTTAAATAATATATTAATTTATCATTCAATTTGATTATAATTGATATTTAGTTGAAAAATATCCAACTAAATATATTAAAAAATCTTTTTTATTGTTTATTCTATAATGTTTTCTAAATTGAATAATGATAATCGAATATTAATTAAATATCCACAAATAATTTATATATATATTTGACTTATGTTGATAAAACGATAATGATATAATTATGTATCGATCGTTGATAAAGTTGTCGCCTTTATTTAAATCTAGTTTGATTTTAAAATTAAGATTAATTTATTAATTAAAGATTTTTATAAGAATTGAACATAAATATTAAATGTCTTTGTCTAAAACAACTCTTTTATATTTGTTTAACAAAGATCTTTTATTTAATTAAATATTTAATAGAATTATTGAAAAAAACAAAAAGAAAATATAGAAAACAAAACAAAACAAAAAAAAAACTTTTTCAAATATTATTCATCTTCTAAATAAACAAATAAAAATATCAAAAATTTGATTATAATTATATGAAAATATAATCTTTGATTTATTTTCTAATAAATCAATATCTCAAATGAAATAATCATTTGAATAAAAAAAAAAAATTCTTTTTCTTATCACAATAGAGAATAAAGAAAGATTATTTAAACCAATTGAATTATTTTCATTATGTTTAAACAATCGATCAATATTTATATTTATTGTTAAAAATAGAAATCATACCAGATTTTAAGATAAACAATAAATTAATATAATAATAGAATTTACTTCAATAAAAATAAACTTGATTAGTTAAATAAATTGCTCATAATAATATGAATAGACGATAAATATATATCTATTTAAAATAAATAAATCGAATTAAATATGATTTTGTTTGTCACATTGAATATATTCATTGTGTCGATTAAACATATATTAAATATTTATTTTAGCTAGTGATTAATTATATTCTAATGTGATTTTCTTCGATATTGAAATCTATTTTCCTTTTATACTTCGAAAATTGTTAAAGAATGTCGCATTTGGATAAATATTTATTTGAATGTTTACTTGACAGATAAAAATATTCAACAAGAATAAATCAATCAGTATGCTATAATTAATATTTTCTTTTTTGTGTACTCAAAAAGTGAGTACACTCTAGAATCGGTCAGTATGTCCGGCCGGCCGTTTACACGACAAGTTTCGAAAGGACAGTCCTATCACGATGAAATTTTCTATACAGTTCAGTCTTTAAATATCTCGGTCGAGTTCGAAGATGAGAAGGATCGGCCGAGCCGTTCCTGAGTTATTGCAAAAATACCCACTTTTCCCTATAGCTTCCTATGCGAAAATCGACCCCTCCCCGCTTTCGTAAACAACTTTTCCTATCATAGTCAAATAAAACCACAACTATTATATACCATTTGATAGAGAATTTCACGAGCTACGAAATGGCATATAAAATATAAAGAAACAAGAAGACTAGCTCACCTATTGAAAAGATTATTAAACGGAAATTGGTTCTGTTTTTGTCCCCGCTCTGATTGATCCATAAATAGAGCTCTGTCTTCCTATCACAGAGATGGTACCTCGAGGTTTTGTGGGGCGGAGAACTCGAATCTGTAATTCACTTGCTTCGAAATCTCATTAGTTCAGCAGTGAACAATAGAGATCAAGTTATAAGAAAAACGCCTTTCTAAGGGTAAATCAGGGCGCAGAGTTCAAATCTGATCTGTATTCGTTCCTAAATCCTATTGGTTGAGCAGTAGCCAATAGAATTGAAGTGTTTATAGAAAAGGTTTGCCAGGATAATTTTGATGTCCACACATGCTAGGATGGCTCATTTGCCTAATTCACTTTTTGCAGTACACATAACCATCGGATTTAAATCCGAGGTTTCCACATTTATTATTCTATATTATTTCTTCTCACTGTTTCAATTAATGACTCGAACTAACGTGAACAACTAGATACAGCACTAAACTTGGCAAGACATTAAACCTCCGGTAAATTTGAAAATTTCTACAATCGCCATATTACTGATCAGCACGAGGATTCTTCAAGGATGATGATATTTTAAAACTGTTCCTTTGCGTTAATAGTGAAACGTGCTATGTTTTATTGACTTTATCGAAATATCATTCAAGATTCTCATATTTCTTAGTGAAGTTGTAAGCGAAAACAAAACCAAGGGTCTCTCAATTTTGTCACTAGTTCCGGCTTTCTGCAAATACTCTTTAACATTCTTCAACAACTGTAAGATTCATTAATAAAGCGAAACCACGTTTCCATAAATTTACTCGCAATAAATAGAATTGACTAACCGACAGAAGATATTTTTCTTAGCTACAAAGTGAATGATTTGCTACTGGTATTTTAAGTAAAAAATTGAATCAACTGTATTTTTAAACCGCTTCAACATACATTTTTTGACTACCTTTCCATCTAATTTCTTCTCATATAAATATATAGTAATATCGAAAAGACAATCATAGCTGATTTTCAACTTGCCAAAAATCATGAAACAGGAGATTTTATGCATGAGATAGTCTGTACATTTGACTTCTAATTATTGCTGTCGTATGTTTTAAAAAATATCCTTTTATTGTTTCCCGATGTAACAAGGAAAAATGACATCCTTCATACATTTTTAAAAAATAGGGCAATTCTATCTTCCTTCCTCTTTTATATTTCCTTTCAGCTCTCTTTCAAGACAAAGACAACGATCATCCAATAAAAACGAACCAATCGAAATATAGAGGTCACCCGTGATTAGCTCAATCATCATAAAGAAATATCTTAAATATATATAGATATCTATATATCATATATAGATATCTATATATAATATATATATAGGTGTTGTTCATAAATATATATACAATTGTACGATATAGAAAAAACTATCTTTAAATAACACTTGATTGCAATGAGATTATGATCCTTTTACAAGTGTATAAAAAGATCATTCGAATAAAGAGCTTCTATATTCGTTTAGAACGGTCATATATCTTATTCTAAAAGTACTGTTCTAAATGGAATCGTGAAATGGACGGCTAAGAATAACAAAAGAAAAACAAATAGTCGATTTATTTCAACTGTCCTTTAATCAAAGGACAACAATATGATTCACTAGGATAAGAGCTATTAATCGTACAGATAAACATAATAGTGAATAGTCCGGTCTGAATAAACGAATAATATCAAGATATATGTATAATCACTCTCTCCAGGTCATTTCTTCTATACGTGTTATTCTTCTTCTTTGTTTAATGTTATATGTTTGATATCACATATTATCTTTTTTTGTTTTCTTCTATATATATATCGAAACATTCTATGGACGCATCATTCAGTTTCTTATTCACCACCTTTTAACACATATACATTATCCTGATATTTTTATTTTTCCACCGTTAAAATATAATTTCATGTCGCCTAAACGTAAAACAATTGCTGCAACAGTTTCTTCGAAAACGACAATAAAGCGTCAATCTGAACGAGTTGTTGGTAAGATAGTTCATGAGGCAAATAAATCTGATGTAAACGCACAAAAACAACAATCTCGGCCTCGATCAACCGGAAAAAAAAATAAACGATGTTATAAAAGTAGTAATCTCGATAATGATTTGGAAGTAATTACTGAAGAAGGTGAGTTATCACTTTTTTTTCTTAATCGGCATTATGTGTGACATATCTATAGATTTAAAAGAAAGTCCAAAATCAATGAGTATTGATTCCAATGATACTGATTCAGGTCAACAAGAACTATCAATGTCTAATTCTTGTTCTTCGAATAGAAGTTATGAAGATAAAAATGTCAAAACATCAACAGCTTCTCAATTTGATATTGCTGATGATGATACAAGTGAATTTGAAGCTATGTTTATGCCGAAAACACCTCGGTTAAAAGCTAAATCAAACTACAATTCAACACCATTAGTACGATCTCAGCACCATAACCTGTAAGTTCTTTCATTATTGCGCATAAATTTATATTTCATATCGCGAATTCAGATCTGGCATATATACCAATGCTGAATCACTCTCATTACATGGAATGGAAAATAACATAAGTACACCATTATCAACCATCATCATCAATCATCAATCAACAACACCAAATACAAGCATCCAAAAGCTCAATACACCTTCTAATCCACGTGCCAAATCAAATTTATTATCTTCTAGTCAAGCGTCTGTTGGTAATCAATCTTTATCTAACATCAATTATACCACGAACAATAGTGCTATACTAGAAACGTTTAGCGAATATCGCAACTTAAAACGTGATTTACAACATGCGTTGAATCAAATTGAAAGTTGGAAGTCAGATTATAATTCGTTAAAACGTCAAATGGAAAAACTTAAAAAGAGTTCATTTCGTACGTTTCTTTCCCTATCATTCTATCTTTTATTTTATTTTTATTTATTTTTAGCTCGTCCTACTGCTGAAGGTCGTGTTTTTATCGAACAATTATTGGAATCATTAAAATCTTCTGAAGATGTACAAGATAAACGTTCTTTAGGTCAATTAGCAATTGACATTGGTGTGCCAGAAACAATACTTTTATCTTCTTCCAATATTGATCCACAAAAATCCGCTTTAAATATATTTAATTATCTTTTTCCTACAAATGAAGATAAAGTATCACTTTTAAATGTTGCCAAGGTTATGATTGAATATCCAAATTTATTGGACGATATATTTGGTAAGTGACTTTGTATTCAGTTAGGGGTGGGAAGTTACCGTTACGTTGCCAAGTAACTAGTAACTCGCAAGTTACTAGTTACCGAGTAACTGGTAACGTCGGAGTTACCAGTTGCCAGGTAACTAGTAACTTCGGAGTTACTAGTTACTTTTGGTAGGTAACTTGTCTAAGAAGTGGAGATATCGCTTCCTAATGAGTGAATACCATCATTACAGTACTTATTCAGCTCACGAGTTACCGAGTAACTAGTAACGCACATAGGAGTTACTAGTTACCAAGTAACTCGTAATTTAATTGAGTGATGAATAGATGATATTCAGTCATTAGGAAGCGATATCTCGGCTTTTTAGACAAGTTACCTACCAAAAGTAACTAGTAACTTCGAAGTTACTAGTTACCTGATAACTGGTAACTCCGGCGTTACTAGTTACTCGGTAACTAGTAACTCAAAAGTTACTAGTTACCCGGTAACGTAACTCCCGGGTAACGGTAACTTCCCACCCCTAATTCAGTCTTCTATCTTCTGTCTGCCTAACACCAAAATATACTGTGAAATTCACTTTTGATCGAGACTTCTGAAATCGATTAGTAAATGTTAAAATTTTCTGTCGAATTTCAGATGAATCCACAAACATAGTGGTTCTAGGAAAAGAATAGACAATATTATACGAAGTTATTTTGAACATTCGAATATCTATGGAAGATGTTTCTGCTAAGAAAAGCATCATATCAATTAATCTTGTATCTTAGTTTAGGTCAGATGAGTTTGATAAGATTGCACAAATTAGTTTCTTTATAGTACCGGCAAAATACTAGTAATTTCTACTTTTCTATTAAGTAACTGGTGATCTTTTTGTTTCAGTATTTGCACAACGAAATGCACCCGGCTGCAGTTATTCATTAGCATCAATGAAGGATGCTATAGGAAATTCTATTCGTTGTGCTCGTCACAAGGTTAAAATGGGGCACGCTAGATTTGTTGCAGCAGCAGCAGTGAACCAATTGAATCAAAATTATGACAACCATAATGTTGAATGAATGTCATGAAGGTATGATACATTTTGACAGTAGCTTTATTTCATTTTTCTTGCTGTCCGGTCCTACTTTATATTTTTAAGAAACAATATTCTCCTATAGTATTTATTAGAAATGATGGTGTAATCCAACTAATTATACAAGTTTTTCTTTCTACATTGCCTTTGTAAGGTTCTCTTGTTTTCAATTTTGTATAAACATAGTTCGTTTTTGTTTTTTGTTTTTTCTTGATATCAATATATTTGTCTCTATGTAATCATCATTCAACGACTGTGATTAGATATACCTGCTTTGTACATATCTCATCCTCTTAATTGTAAAGATGTTTTTTTTTATCACGTTTTTGTATTTGTATATTATTCATATATGTATATGTGTTAATGAAATTGATTCAGACAACGAAAAGATTTATAATAAACGAATAAATATATTATAAAAGATAAATCTATTGTTATTTATTCATAAAACTGTTTTCTAAGAAATAAACTGTCATGAACTATGAGTTCACTAAATACAGATGATGAAATCTTTCGAATATAAATATCTATATGTTCCATCGCAAGTAAAAGATCTTTTTTATTGATGATTTTTTTTGTTTATCTAAACCCAATAAACAGTACTTCTTTCTCTAATCTATATTTCTATCTTTTGCTTGCTGTCATGGTGAGAATATGCTCCGATTGCTCTTCTTGCTTGAATATCAATTGAAGTTCATTTCCAAATAAAATTTATCTCTATTAATTTTTTTGAAGCGTATGCGAAGCAGTTTTCTCATTTAATACATTAGATATTAATTAGATCACATCTCATGATTCGGATTTAATAAAATGTCTACGGCACGAAAAAGACTATCACGTTTAAATCAACGATTGTCGCATGCATATCGTCGACAATCAGCGTTACATGCTATAATTGATGTTTTCAAGTAAGTTCTATTGAATTCAACTGATTTAGTATTATGTCTGCTTTCGAATATTAGTTACGCAGGTGCTGATGTTTCAATACCTATATCATCCGCATCATTATCGACTACATACAATATTCCATCTCCATCTTCATTATCACTTCCATCGACATCACCAATAGAACCAATTGTTTTAGCACGCAAAGTGTGCCGTTCACCTTCTTCTTCTAGTTCTCTCTCTTCTTCATCTTCTTTATCAGATTATCTTGACAATTCAGATAATGACTCTTTTTGTGCTCTTATCAATGAAGAATTCCATTCAATCAATTTAGAGAGGTCAGAAAATACTTTCACAAAATTTTCTGTCAATGATGACTTGCAAAATTCTACAGCACCTCTTACATCAAAAGAAATAGGTGTGTTACTCATTGAATTACGATATCGACATTCATTAACGAAGTCATGTATCACACACATTTGTCAACTTTTACAATTATTAGAAGTCCCAAATGCTCCAGTCAGTTTTGACAGTATTGAATCTCAAGTACTTTGTGCTTATCAATCAACAGTTTTTCCATCGCAAAGCATTATATGTCCCTCTTGTTATCAAAGATCTTCTGATTTGAAAAGGTGTACGAATACTCAAGATTGTGTATTCAAAGATTCATTTAGTCGTTCACCAACTATCAATTATACTTTTGCCCTCGAGCCACAAGTCCGATCAATACTTGAAAGAAATCAAATAGTGTTTCGAAAATTTAATCATGATTCTATTTCAGACGTAACTGATGGGGAAGTTTATAAAAAACTACTTAGAAAAGAGGCAAAACCATTCGTAACACTGTTGATGAACTCTGATGGTGGTTTAGTCAAATCAATCTCAGCATCAATATGGTTAACAACCTTTATAGTTAATGAATTACCTAGATCATCACGATTTCTTCCAGAGAATACTATTATTGGAATGATCTCTACAGGAAGCATGAAACCAAAAAAGGATGAAATGTCGTCGATTATGCAAGACCTTGTAAACGAGCTTCTTCATTTGGAAAACGGAATTCATATACTGTTGCCAAAAGATGAATCAAATAATTTAGAACAAATTGTGAAAATATTCTTGTTCAATTGTGTTTGTGATAAACCAGCAACATCTCTCCTACTTAATCATACTGAGTGTACTGGTTTCTACGGTTGTACTTATTGTAATATAAAAGGTAATATCATATACATAGAGAAGCGAGTAACCGTCGATTTACTGCAGATTATAAACACTCCTCTCTTAAGTTTTTGATACAAAGCAGATCAATAGTTAGTAGAATTTCCTTTAAGAAGCTTTACATAATGAGATAAAGTTTATTTTCCCATTTGCTTCATTTCTCTCGTCTAACTCTTACTGGTTACAGGTAAATCGGTAGAAGTAGGAAAAACGACAATTCGTTCATTTGCCTATGATTCACGTGAAGAAATTTCAATACGATCCAACAAAACATATGACGATGCAATCACATTCATTGATAATGTAAGTTGAATCTCTATTCTTGATTAGTTTTGAAAGATATATTTAGGGTTACAAATTAATTAACTCGAATGATACTTTCTCAAAAGCAGCAGCTGTTGAATATTTACAAGGTTTAAAGGGACCATGTCTCCTTCGCAATTTGAAATATTTTAATATTTACAATTCTTTTGTTTGCGATACATTACATAATCTTTATTTGGGAGCGACGGTAGACTTTTTTCGTTATTTTTGTTAATTATTACTACCTTATATTTAGGCGAAAATGTTGAAACTACTGTTGTCAAAACCATCTGTCACTGGAGGTATATCATATGCTATGAGTGTATATGGTCAAATAGATAACATTGCTGAAATTATCAATTCAATTTCGTTTCCGTCGACAACATATCGACAACCAAGAGACATTCGTTTATTTAGAAAATTCAAAGGAAACGAGTTGCGCATTATTTTATTGTTCGCATATTCGTGAGTTTCGTACTTTCCCATTTATTTTTTATGCCTCTATTTTATCTAGAGCATTTGAAAATTTTCTTGATGAAGAACGTTATAATCATCTAAAAGTATTAGCTTTTATAGCACATATAATTGAAGGACAATGTCTCTCTAAGGAAGCTCATAAGGAGGTAGAGTATTTAGCAACGTATTTCGATGAACAATTCGCCTCTCTCTATTCGGTGAGCTATTTTCTTTTTGCTTCTTTAAGTATATTTTTCGATGAAGGAGAGACATGTTGTGTCTGTGATCCATTCAATTCGTCATTTCCATTCTTGCATTCGAAACTATGGTCCAATGTTCAATTATTCAACATTTTCTTTCGAATCTACGATGGGTTTGTTTTTAGTCTTTTCTTTACATTATCGATTTGATTGTATCAATAGCATCACTTTCTCGAACTGTACATAGTAAATCTACACCTGCACGTGAATTGATTAAAAATATTGATCTGTATCGTCAGTCATCTATTTGTATTTCCTCTCCATCATTTTCAATGTATGGAAAACAATATATTTCACGAATATCTTCTTCTATACGTCAAATTACATTTAATTATGAAGACAGTCATCCCAAAATGAAACTTCATAACAAAATCAATTCAATACCATCCAGCTTCTTCATCCAATATTCGAATTTATCTCAATTTAACATTTTATTTTACAAAACATTATTTATTGATCATTTACGATTCAGTGCAGATGATTTTACTGTACGTCGACGTTCTAATGACGCTTGCGTCTTGTATAAATCAAAAAAGAACTCTTATTCAATTGGATTCATAGTATATGTCATTCATATAATTAATAAAGATGAGATCTATCTAGTTTTGAACAAAGTGAAAATAATTTCAACAGCTGACACTCTTCACATTCAAGGAAGAAGTTTTAAATGCAAAAATATTTCAAAGGGTACCGTTGTACCTGACTCTACAGCTATTATTCAACCATCTCAAATCACACAAAAACTTGCTTTTCGACCAATATTTGACGATGATCCATCAGTATTAAATACTTTTCTTTTTTGTCAATATCCTAACTTGAAAGAGTGTTCTTAACTTATGTTACTCTAAAAAAATAAACGCTTATAACTCAAAAGTAACATTTCCATATAATTTCTAGCTACTTAAAATAGCTTCTACATCAGTCTAAAACTTTAAAAAAGTAGCGTCTGTTTCCAGGAAATGGTCAAAATGTATCATTGCTAGATCGCAATGCATTTTAATGAATATTTCTCCATTATTTAATGAAAAAGGAGCATTTTAATGGTCAGAATGGCCTATTTACGGATAATAATGCATTTTAATGACCGTTTTTTCATTATTCACTTGGCAGGGCATACTCTTCCCATCCACAGAATAGAATGTTATTCCATGATAGAAA
>CAJNOP010001110.1:6296-51635 GCA_905250075.1 Rotaria sp. Silwood1
TCTTCTTCTTCTTTTTGTTATGATTCTGACAAAAATTACGATCCGTGTTTTTTTTTTTTTTTTACAAAAAAAAAATTTTTTTTTTTTTTTTTTTTTTTTGAGTCCATTTATATTAATGTTAAGTTTTATTTTTCTTTATGCATAACGTCTTTATTTAACAATAAGTTAACATGATTATTAAAAAGAAAAGAATGTATTGATATTCGAGAGAATGAAATTATAATTATTAATTAAGCTATGATTGACTATGCATGCCTATTTAATATTTTGACTCTTGAAATTTAACAAAAGAAGAACCTAAACTAATACCTGTCCGATTTAGCTCGTGTTAAACCTATAAGGACATTTTAGTTAATGAAATTAGCAGAAGCCTAAAATGATGTGCAGTTGAAGTGAAAAATTTTTTCAAGTATTTTATTTATTTCACTGTAGTTACTAAATACATAGCTTGACTTTACATGTACTAGTAGGTCGTGATGAGCGTGAAATAAGTAAATAAGATAAATGGATTATTGTTTTTCTACTACATTATGTTTTATGTAGGACTTTATTATGAAATATTTAAAAAATGGCACTGATCAATAGTGAAAAACTTGTCGTTACATTCTTATGTTTATTACTAGAAGAAAAATAATATGTCATTTGAAAGACTGACATGAAGAGTTATGAAATAGTCTGTACATTTAAAAACTAGTATGCTCAAAGACAAGAAATTTATATATGAATGTAGAGCAAAAAATGTTGTTTGAAACAAACTAGTTTGTCTTTTACAAAACACACTGGTTTCAAGAACAACACATTGACTAGAATTCTTTTTCTGTTAGATAATGTATTTGAAACGTATTCGATTATACCGCTTCTAAGAAAATCAATACAAAAAAATAGCTGTAGTGATGATCATCATTAGGATGTGATTGATAAAACACTTGTGCTGCAATAGAATATGCAGTATTTATAATGAATGATGTTCAATAACCATAGAAATAGTTGTTTCAATGTTCTTTCCCATTATGATTTTTATTATACATTATTTAACAGATCATTCGTTAACTAATATAATCAAATTATATTTTCATGTATCATTACAAATGGCATCGTTTTTCTTTTTAAAACTATAATCATGTCGTCTTTGTTTCTATGGATATCTAAATTGATTAGTCATCTTCTTCATAAATGAATTAATTTATCCAACTAATTTAATTGTTTCAACAAGAACAAAAATCACTGTTAACAATAAATTGAACAAAAAACAAAAAAAAAAAGAAAAACATTGAACGGACGCATTAAGAAAAAAGTTTAAGATGAACGACTTTTACGTTTAGTTGCCGTTCGATTAGAACGTATAATTGGCATTGATATTATGGTTGATGTTTGAGACATTGTTAACCATGGATGTGTACTAACTTGTTGTATATTAGGTCGTTTTTGCCAATCATATGTAAATATATTAAGAATAAGATTACGTGCTGATTGTTCGCGTTCATTTTCATTTGGCCAATGCAATTGAAGTTTTTGATGCTAAAACAAAAAAAAAATAATATTTTTTCTGTAAAGATGCCCCGATTCAATGTTTATTCAATTGTTTAATATCTTCTGTGCTGGTATTGAACTGAGTTTCGAGAGTACACGCAGAAATCAGCATAGGGGTCAATTCCTTTCATGACTCAAAATTTTTGTTTTCTTATGGCTATTGAATAGTCTGAAGGGAGATCAAAAAAGTTCTGCGAATTTTAAAAAGGAGCATGTCGGATTTGATGATCTATTCAGAATTAAAAAAAAAACAAAACATACCATGCTGTAGAACAAGTCAAAGGTGTGTCGAATGGTATATAACAAATCTTGTTTTTATAAGATTTTGAAGAAAACAGACTGGATTTACTGGTAGACAATCATCGAGTGAAAGCACTGACTATTATGGGCCTTGGTATCAGTCGAAAGTGTTTGTAAAAAATAATTTTTCTATATACAGTTTTGTGGTGCTTTTCACGGGCTACAAGCTCATATACTCGGCATCTACGATCATCCTATCTTTGATAGGGAAAAATGCGTGTTTTCGATGATTCACCATCGTTTTCCACGAGTAGTAGCTGTTGGTGAGTCTTTGAATACATGGGGCGTCTACCAGTAAATCTAATATGGTTCTCTCAAAGTCTTATGAAAACAAAATTTGTGATATACCATTCGACGCACGTCGACTTGCTTTACAACATGGTGTGTTTGGTTTGTTAATTCCGCACAGGTTACCAAACCCGGAATGGTCCTTTTTCAAATTTTCAGAACTTTTTGATCCCTCTAATACATCTATATTTTGGGATGAATGATAACTTTCACTCTACTCATCAAGATCTACCTGCCCTGAAAATTTCAAAACTTTCTAATAAGTTGTTCTCCGTAAAAGGATATCCATAAAAATAAAAGATCAAAGGAAAACAAAAAACCAGCAAATTTCGAACAAACTTGTTTTAAAATCAATTGATTATTTTTATCTTCTTTAAATGGCATCTAATAATTTCAAAATAAAAAAAAATTGATTAAAATTTCAAAATAAAATAACTTACAACACCCGTAACAAATATATATAAAATAACACCAATAGCCCATATATCAGCTTTTTTTGCATCATATGGTAATCCAAGTAAAATTTCAGGTGATACATATGCACGTGAACCACAATATGTTTTACTTAAATATTCTTTAGATTTAAGTACATCTTTTGAAAAACCAAAATCACATAATTTCATATTATCTTAATACAAAAGAAAAAAATTTTTATTTATTTATTTTAATAATTATTGTTTTTTTGTTTTTTTATCTTACCATTAATATCAAGTAAAAGATTTTCTAATTTAAGATCACGATGTACAAGTTCAAGTTCATGAAGATATTTAACTGCATTACATAATTGATAAGACCATAATATACGTTTTTGTTCAGGTATAGTACCAACTCGTTGAACATATGTTAAAAGATCACCTTGTGAAGCAAATTCAAGTATCTAATTAAATAATAAAATTATTTGAAAAAAAAAATTAAATCTAACCATAAAAATTTTTCCACATTCAATAAAATGATCATACATTTTAATAATATTTTCATGATTAACACGTGGCCAAATATCTAATTCACGTGGTAAAAATTTTTCTTGAAAATCTTTTGAAGCTCGTTGTGTATCAACTATCTATTTTTAAATTAAAAAAAAAACAAAAAAAAAACGTAAATCAAAGAATTTTACTTTAATAGCAACTTTATATTGATGAAATATATCAAAACCTTCTCGTACACAGGAAAATGAACCTTCACCTAATTTTTTTCGTAAAAAAATTTTTCTTTGAGCAAGTAATGCACGTTCAGTTAATTGTTGACATTGACATATTATACCATTTTGATCAATATATGATTTTATTTCAGTTTCTTGGGAATATTTATATAATTTTGTTAAATTATTATTTGTTATTGATGGATTAGAAGATATTAATATTGTTGATTTTTCTTCAATTGATAATGGAGTAGATAATCGCATAGAAGTAGCAAGAGTCATAGGAGAATAATAATAAATATAAATAGTTATGATATTATTATTATTATTATTAACATGAAGATAATATTAAATTTAAATAAATCTTCATAATGATTTTGTATATGATATTTAGTGGTTACTATAGACAATATTGAAAATACAACATTATTGAAGAAAATATTTAAATTTGAATGAATGAAAAATAATCTTATTTGAATTTTGTTGTTAGTCAAATTTTCTTTTTTTGGCGCCTATAGAAAAACAAAATATATATATATATATAAATTTGTTGATTTACTATTTTATTAAGTTAGATATGTATATACATAGATGAATAACAATACAATGTTCACATTAGATGAAGATTAAACATAATGAATAGTTAATAAGTCAGAATCGTTGTAAATGAAACAGATGATTGATCATATGTTCGCGCACATAACATATGTGATTAGCAAACATTGAAAAAATTTATTAAGAATTGTATAAAAATTCATTTTATATTAAATGTCTGATAGATTATAAATAGTTGAATTCGTTTGATATATATATAATATGATTTTTTCATATAGAATTTTATTGATTTGTTTATGTAGAGATATAAACAAAATATATACGTCTTGAGAATCATATTGACTCATTCGATAATTAAAAAAAAAATTACTTGAAGCAATTCTTCTATTCATGAATTGAATAACATGACTTATTAGTAGTCGATTATTACTATGCCAAAGCTAACCTTATGCAACATTAGACAAATTCTAAAAGATGACATACGTGACTTATCTTGTTTCTTGTCAATAAGTTTTCAACCATCGTTGTCTCGTTTTCAATCCCAAAATTCTTCGAACAATATCGACAACCTCCATCGATCAATTCAAAAGGTTCTTATTGCTAATTTCAATATAATTTTGAAAGACAAAGCTTTTAAATAAAATTTACAAGAGATTCAATGTCTATCAAAGTTATGTGTTCAATAACTTTAATCAATATTGTAATGTTGCACATAGATAAATTTAGGGACTCTTTGAATATTCTAGAAGGTTCAACTGAAAATAATGTTGTTTTATCGAGATATGCAATTCCTACATAAACTTAGTTTTTTGTACCATGTCTCTAGCAAACAACGTTTGTTGAAAACTTCATATCATATCTTCCGATGATCACTGTAGGATCCATTCAATGATTTAGTATCTCTTATCTAACAAATTATTGGAAAACACATTTGATCCATTGTTAAACATTTTGTATTGATGTAGATTCCAGAGATGCACATCGCGGCTGAAAATCTGCCGCTACCACACCGCGGAGGATTTTGAAAAGTTGCTGCCGCGACGCCACATATAAGCAGAAATGAGAAATAGCAAAATTTGTTTACAAAAACAGCAGGTTGATTTTTTTATAGGGACCAGAGATGTTCATAGCGTCTGAAAATCTGCCGCTATCGCGATGGAATTTTGAGAAACGTGCCGCTGCTGCCACGGCGGTAGCGGCGCCTTGGACATCTCTGGTAGATTTATTTTTTCGATGTATCATCAAGCTTGCATATAGAAGATTTCAAAGGAAAATTTTACTTTTTCAAACTAATCACTTTACTTTTCCATAATAAGATAATAATGAATAAAATTTTCTCTAACGAATATAGAAATATGTTATTGATAGCATGATTTAATTCTTTTTAATAGCATTTCTGTTAATGTTTACGTCTGTTGACATTTTCGAAGAGTGAAAAATAAAATATTCATTTGTATTTTTTTTTGATTGCGAAACAAAACATTCCGTTAATACTAGAAAAGTATTACTCTAAGTTTTAATTGGATCATTAGAACTTCGAATCTTTGTTTTTTTTCATAATAGATGTCGTAGAAAAAAAAACTGAAATCTCATTCGATAAAGATAACATTAAAATTGATTTAGTTGCTAGGCTTCATTTTGATTTGAAATTTTAAAATGTCGCAAAAGTTAAAATATACGTCATTTTTAAGATTTACATTAGAACTTGTTTTATTAAGTGATTTAAACAGATTCATCACATCATTTCTATTTTCGATATGATTTTACAATAAGTTTATATTAATAACTTATTTATTCAATAAATAAAAAATATTTATCCATTGTATATGAAAGTATATTTTTCGTACTCTTTACTTGTAATAATTTAATAATAAAATAAATTTTAGATTTTAGATTTTTAATGATTGTTTTTTTTTCTAGATGAAAAGTTCACGAGATCGTGATTATATACCTGTAGAAACTAGTGTTAATGAACAAATAAATACACTTTCATTTAAGCCACATATAACACAACGTTTAACTGAACTTGAACATCCAAAAACTTCTCTTGATCATGAAATATTACATACATTAAGAGAATCATATGATGATCGTTCATCACCAACAACAAGATCAATAACATTAACAAATATTGATTATGCATTATGGCTTGAAGCTGGTAAATATGCACATAAACCAACATATGCTAAAAGTCTTGATGGAAAACCACCAATTAATTATAATATATGGAGAAACTATCGTCATTATTATTCAGGTATAAATAGTAATAATACACGTCGTATTAATGGTCAATCACGATTAAATGAAGAAGCAGCATTTAAATATCCAATTATAATTCCAGCACCATCACAACTTGGTGAAAATCATTTAAGACAATTTTTTGAATCTAATAGAAAAGAACTCTTTCAAAATCAATCTCATTTTCGTATGGCACTTATTAAAGCTGATAATGATGAAAGAATGTTACGTTTATTAAGTTTAAAAAGTCAGCAACGAAATCCACCTGCATCGTCAGGTAAAAAAAAATAATTGTCTAAACATTTAACATCAAAAGATTTATTTTTTATATTACAAATACTAATCATAGGAATACATATCAGTGTCTGACATGGATCAGTTTTTCGTGATCCAACCCAATCCGAAATTGAAAATATTTTTTTGTCGAGAAAAACGAATTCTTGTTTTTTTCATAGGTTTTATAATCTTTTCTACAAACTTTCTCAATATTTGAAACAAAGTTAACCATTATCTCATCTGAAATCGTTGTGTAAACTTCGAAATCGGTCAACTGTTAGTGATCCGAGTCGGACACTGATACAGATTAAACTTTGAAAAATGTTAGATTCATTTTTCTGTAATTTTTTTCAAGAAGGATGTGAAAATTAATGTGTCTGTTATAAATATTACAGCGATAGTTAAAACAATTTGAAAACAATTACTTTACTTATTGTTTGATAATGCGATCATTTTGTCTTTCTATTAAATCATGTATGTTCGTGTAATATTTAAATTCGAGTAAGACGCCACTAAAAAAAAGTCCCTTCCTAAAACTTTACTATTTTATTCATATGAGCATATTTTAAAATTATACTTCTAAACTATGATGTGTAATCGAGACAAAAAAAATTAGTCTTTTTTTTTATATGCAAAAAAAATGTAATGCAACGATTCTTTTTTTAATTACTCAGATTTTTTGAAATCTTCAGTTTTATAGACATTGGTTTTTCATATATTTTCATAAAAAGGAGAATTATTGTATAATATTTTTCTGCATATATTAAAAACAAAGGCTAAATTTTTATATCTCGATTACACATCATAGATTAGAAGGATAATTTTTCGTATAAATAGAAACTTGATATATAGACTTATTATTTAAAATAAAAATAGTTAAGAAACTTAAATGGAAATAGTCAAGATCGACGAAAAAACTTTTAGAAAGGAAATTTTGGGACATACACCCTATAGATAAAATGATTTTTTATGTGACACTTCATTTTCTTTTTTTCAAAAATTTCTATCATTATCTGCTTGAAAATTATGTGCGTTTTCCATAAAAGAAGGAAATTTTTTTTCGTTTGAAAAAGTATGTCAAGATGTAGAACATGATAATCTTGTCTTTCAATGAAGTTTTATAATTAGAACGACTTTGAAAAAAAAACGACTCTATCATACTCTACCTCTTGACATATTCTTTCGAACAAAAACCTTGATTATATAAATTAAATGCCCATCGATGATTATTGAGTTCTACAACCTCTTTATTACAATCATAACATATTCTGAAAAGTGAGAAAACTGGTCAACTTCATAGAAAAAAAATGAATAAAATAGTTTATCATTGATATGTTTTCTTTATAGATATTGCTGAATCATCTCGTTTATCAAATATTTCATCTCTAAATAAACCATTGTCAGCATCAACACTTCGTATTCGACAACCACCACCACAAAATTCTTTAAATGTTTCACCAGAATTTCTTCCACGATATAAATTTGGTAGTGGTAGAAAATTTATTATGAAAGATAATCATCCATCAATTGAAAAATTAAAATTTGAACAAGAACTTAAAATGGCTATTAGTTTTCATCGTGAACTTAAACGAGCAAAAGAAGGCAATGAAAAAAGTCTTTATGCTCGTCATCAACCGGTTTAATACATAAAAAAAAAGAAACAAAAATGATTTTATTTTTAATCTGTAGTTATAATGATGTTCTTTTTTTTTTCTTTCTGTTTTTGAAAACTAATATTTTTTATATTTATATATATAAACAAAATTATAATAATTATTATTTTTTTTTTCAGATTAATTGCAAAACAAAAAATAAATATCAAATGGATGTTGCAACACTTTCAAATAAATTAAATGAAACAACTGGTTATGTAGTTCGACCAAATTTTGAAGAAAAATTTCGTTCAACGAAAATACAAGAAATTCTTTATTCTTGTATTAGTGATGTTCTTGGTGATAAAAAATTTGAACAAGATTCATGTCCAGAATGGACAAAAGCGAGTATGTTTATTTAATAAAAACTTCTTTTTTTTTTTTTTTATTTGAATCTACATAATAGCGATTTATCAATTGGAAAAATTACCTTGTAAGAGAATTTGCACTGCTGTGACATTTTTTTAATAAATATGAATATATTCATTATTTCATACAGAGAAAAATTATATCAATAAAATAGCATATATGAGAACTATTTCAAACTTTCATAAGTTATAACTTTGTATCATCAGCAGAAGTAGATATCGGGCAAGATTAAGAATATCCTAAAAGAATACTTACGAGGGAATATTTTCAACTGTCAAATCTCTTTTGAGTTCGAACTTTGTACATAAGATAGATCTTAGTGAGGTATGAAAAACTCCAAGAGATTAAATCCCCTTAGGTCTTCTGTCCAGAGTTATAGGTATTTTACTGAAATTTTAGCCTAGGACATGGGATATACGAACAAATTGAGTGACGGCGTTTCGGTCTGAGATTTTGCTCACAGGCAGATCTATTGATGACTAGACTACCCTGAAAATTTCAGCTCAAAAGAACATTTCTTTCCCGAGATATTAACGTCTCAAAAATGACTCCTATAGGATAACAAATGCTAAGATTTTCTGTTTTTTGGGATTTTAATATCTTGGGAAGGAAATGTTCTTTTGAGCTGAAATTTTCAGGATATTCTAATCATCAATAGACTTATCTGTAGACCAAATCTCAGACCGAAATGCCATCATTCAATTTCTTCGTATATACCATGCCTTAGGCCAAAATTCTAGTAAAATGCCTATAGCTCGGAACAGAAGGACTAAGGAGATTTAATCTCTTGAAGTTTTTCATATCTCACTAGGATCTATCTTATGCACAAAGTCCGAATTCAAAAGGGATTTGACAGTTAAAAACGTTCCCTCTTTAGTTGTATCCACAGAATCGTATACGGACGTCATCAACGATCGTATTTCTATGTCTCATATACAGAGAAATACTACCATAATTTTCGTATTAGAACGGAACTCGTTCGTGAATTATATTGATATAGTTTTTTTTCTTAATACGAGAGTCAAAATTAAAAGATAATCGATTTAACTACAATTGTTTCGAATTGATCAAAGAAAACAGCTACAAAGAATAACTAAATAAATAATTTATCTGTCAAATATCTTTGACCATTGTCGTCTTTTGTAAAGGAAAAAAAAAGAATTACTTTGACTTGTTATAAATTTGTAATTTCGATCATTCGAATGAGTACTTCATATTTTTGTTTTTTTTTATAGAATAGTTGACACGTTCAAAATGTCAACTTTGTAGACTAAGCAAAAATACATCAATGATATAAAAAAAAAAAAGAAATAATATGATGAATGGCTTCATCATATGACAACATTAATAGTTATGATGAAAAATGAGCAGTAGATTTTTTCTTTTGATCGAGGCATCGTTCTAGTTTTTTCTTTTACATAGAATTCATCGGTTGTTAAATTCTATTTGATCAAATAAATTTTCTTAGAGCTTCGACGTGTATTTATTTGAAATTTTCTTTATTCATTAAAATCATAGACTAGAAATCTTAAATACAATATCAAATATTTATATTATTCATATCTTTTTGGTTTTCTAAACATAAGAAATGCAATTAAATTCAATACTTTAAATAAAATCTAATTTATATAGTTTATAATAAAAGCAAGTAACTTAATATGAGATAGATTGATCAATATTTGAGTCATTCATTGAACATATTCTATAGCAAATAATAATGTTTAAATTCTATTCAAGAATTACTTTTGAAAAGAAAAAAAAAAAAAAAGTGAATTTTCATATTGATGAAATTCTGTCTGATATATATATATATCCTTTTTCTTTATTAACAATAGTTACAATTAACATTCGTGATCGTCTTAAAGCAGCAAATATGAAATTTGATCGATATAAATTTATAGTTCAATGTGTTATTGGTGAAAATCGAGGACAAGGTGTTAAATATGGTTGTCGATGTTTATGGGATTCAGATACAGATGGTATGGCTGAATATGTTTATTTAAATGATAGTCTTTTTTGTGCTGTAGCTGCTTTTGGAATTTTTTATTATTAATCATAATCATTTTTTTTTAATTGTCAACAATTTCATTCAAATAATTGTTTATTTAATGAAATAAATAAATAAATAAATATATTGAAAAAATATAAAATCAAAATTGTTAGAATCGTTTTAAAAGCTAATATAACAACAACAAAAAATATACCCAATGGAATTGGAGTTCATCGATGTCATTTATTACTAAAGGTTAACCGCATATATAAAAAAGAAAACAGAAAAGAAGAGGATAGAAAAACAAGAAGATCTACGTGCTCAATTTTTGTTAGTAGTAATTCTGTTTTGCAATCCCATATTAATAAAGTTTAGAAGAGATGAGAGAGAGAGAGAAAAAAAGAGAAGAATAATTTGTCATGAAGTTTTTTTTTTTTTTTCTTCGATTCTGTCTCATTCATTTGCACACGTATAATGAAAAGGATATCAATATCAAATAAAACCGGCAGAATTTAGACAAACGAAAGAACAAGAAAAAAGAGAAAAACGAGAGAGAAAGATTGCAATGCACATAAATAATGCCAACTTTTCTCTCGCTCTCTTGCATATTTATATAATCTGATAAGAACATAAGTGGTAGGTAAGAGAAGGTCTCGAGATTCGTACAAAGTAAAATGACGGATAAAAATAAGAGGAAATTTAATAGGTGGAATAGAGAGAGAGAAAAAAAAAAGATTGTTTATTGCAGCTGTTCGTCATTTTTAAATTACTCGTTGTCGTTGATCTTCTCTCGGTCGGATACTTTTTCTACTATTACTAGTTACAAAATTTAAGCACGTACCCAAGTATATACATTAAAGCAATGCAGTTAATCAAAAGGAACGAATAAAACAACTCTTAAATAAACCAAAAAATGGGGAAATTTACAACATAAGAGAGTGATCATCAAGTTGTGTACTTTATTAAAAATACTGAATCAGGTAAAAAAAAAACATATCGAATGACACTTCCATACATCATAGGAAGACAACACAGATGTCAACGAGAGAGGGAGAGAGAGAGAGAGAAAAAAATCAACTTCAATAAACCGTGCAAATACAAGTTTATAGTGTACACACAGCTGACTTGATTTCGATTGAGACAATCAAAATCACCCTATCGTCATGATAATAAAACTGCATATATACATACACTAAGCTCTCTCACGATGATAATAAAAACGGGCGCAATATGTTAGCGATATAACCCCTCTTTGTTATGAGAAGTATAAAGCAAAGAGAGAAAAGAAGTATTACGCGAACTGCTATAAAAAAAATTGAAAGAGTGTTTTAGTTTGCTTTCTTCTCTCTGTCTCTCTTTCTCTCTTTTTCATACCTCTATAATTTTTCGTTTTACAGTTTGATTAAGAAGAAAAACGAGAATAGTGAAGTCTTATTCTAACTGCATTTTTTTTTATCAAATGTTATTTAATGACAAATTCTATTCGAATTCTTATATCAAGATGATAAATTCGATTAAAATGAATTGATAACAATCAAATTTTCAAATATATTGTAAGTAGAATTATATGATTATAATAAAATAATAATAATAATCTTAACGTTCGATTGCTCGTGCCAGGCAGTGTTTTTGCACGAGATTAACAAAAAACTGTAAATGCATTGGTCTGGTACGAACCATCAAAACGATTTCATCATTATATTTTATAGATTTAAATGTTTTTTTTTCTTTTTGTTTTATAATTTTAAATTCTCGTCTTTTTTTTTTTTTGTTGTCTTCTTTAGAACGATATATATATCATCTTACAGTCTTCTAATACGTTGACAAGGCAATTCAAATGATTTACATATTGTCTATTTGCTCATGTAACACACAAGAAAAAGAAAGAAAGTTAATAAAAATGAAAAAAGAATTGGCGCTAAATATATAAATGGGTAGCATTTGTATTCGTAATAGAAATCTTCTTCAAACTTCATTAAATAATTATATACAATCGAATATTGATGATATGATATATTAAGAAATGAATTCATTATCATTAAATATTATGCAATATAATGATATTTTCATTGAAAATAATTTAATGAATATCAATGGACATTTGAAAATAATATTGATAGAAAATGGCATGATGATTTAATTTATTCATAATAAAAAAAAAATTTTAAAAATATAGTTTTTTTTTTTTATATCGAAATCAACTTTACCATGATAGTAGAATATAATAAATATGTCTAAATTTTATGAGGATATTCGAGCAGCTTTACTCGTTATTTCTTATCAAAAAGTAAATATTGATAACTTTTCATTGCAGATTTATCAATTTTCTTAGTAAAAATTTATGTATGATGAATTTGCTGACTTTATCATTTAAAGTCATGACTACAAAAAAAAAAATGTTATTATTGTCATTTTGTTAACTATTTTAGATGTGTAGAAAAGATGTAAATGATTAAAAAAAAAAAAAAATAATTCAATAAATTTATTTAAACATTAAAAATTTAAGCAATTGTTAAATCATCAGAAAAAAAGAGTAAAATTGTTGGACAATTTTCATTATTAGATCTCCATTCATATGTATCATAAAAGAATTCTTCATTTGGTATACTATTTTCTGTAAGAGTTTTATTAAAATCAAGTTTTTTACCATTATATAACCATATATAAGAAAATATATGTGAATTATATTTTAAAAATTTTTTTGCTATTTGTCCAATTGTTTCTTCTTCAGCTATTTCTAATAGATATGAATATTTAGAAGAAAAATTATATATAAGACGTATAAATCGAGAATGTTCAATAAGTCGACCGATTAATAAATCTTTTGTTTGCCAAAAAGGTCTACCTAATGTTTCAATTATTGATAAATCTTTGATTAATAAAACCGATTCATGTGTATAAGGATCAATTCGTTTACGTGGTTCATATAATTCTTCATCGAACCATGAACTTATATCTTGACCAGCATAATCAATCAATAATTGATATACTCTTGTACCTTTAGTCTTTTCTATAAGTGATGTTATATCATATATAGAACGAAATATGCAAATCCATGCATCAGTTGAATCATTATGCTCAGCTAATTCATTGAATGTATAAAAAGGTAATAAAGTTTCAATTTGTTGTTGTAATATATTATTTATATTAGGACGACAATATTCTGGAATTTCAATAATTGATTCATTTAAGAATAACGAAGAAAATTTTTGTTTTTCTATTTCATCATTATTTGTTATAAGATTTGAAATAGACTAGAAAATTATTGAATGAAAACTGAATTGAAAATTGTTTTATTAAAAACGAAAGAAATTCTACTTGTTCTTTTTGAATATATCTCAATGATTTATTAACTAGAATATTGTAGAAAAAAAATAGAATAAATTTGTAAGGAAATCTTTATTTTTTTTTTTTTGTACTTTTTTTTATTAATATTTTTTTTTCTTGTTGATCATAACCATCGATTTCTGGTAATGAAAATCGAGCTTTTCTATTATAATTATCAATTATTTTATTTTCTATCCATTTATTAGATACTAAAAGAAAGATTAAATTTCTCTTTAAAAATATTCTTACAATGATAAGAATTACTATCATCTTGATATTCATTTATTATATTTGAATCCCAAAATTCAACATTATGTTGATATGGTAATGAAGATGATGGTGTTTGTAATGATAAATTTTCATTTGGTGATTCAATTATTGATTTTGTATTAGAAAATAATTGTTGTGTTGTATGATAATCTCGTTCATTATCAATTATATGATAATTAACTTCTTGATGACCCATTGGTCCTGTAGCAACTGTAAACATACCATCAATACGATCAATTTCTGATTTAACATGTTCGATTTCAGAATCAATACCAATTGGTAATATTTGTTCTTCCATTGTTTGTTATTTTTTTTTTCTCTAAATTTATATCAAAGCGCTTTGATATAATATATATATATATGTTTTGTAGAAATAACTTAACAACCGATAATCTTATTATTATAATTTTTAATCAAAATAATATATATTTTCTTTTTATATATTCAAATGAATATTGATAAAAAAAAATTAAATAGTCTTGGTGTTTTATTTCATCAAAATTTTATTGATTCTAAAAAATTTTTTCAAAAATTATTCGATAATAATATTTGTACATGTCAACAATATAATCGTAATAGTAATGCATTTCATAATGATAATGAAGAATCACAACAAGAACAATTATATCCTCATATGAGAAAATTATATAATCATGAGACAAATTTACTTGAATATGTATATATTATTATGTCAACAATTAAACCAAATGATTCAATCAATAAACAAGATGAAATTCTAGGACAACAACAACAACAACAACATCGTCGTCGACAAACACGTATTTCAAAACAACGTGCAAAAGTTTTAATTACAGAATATTGTCGAGATAAATAGAAGATGAGATATAAAAAAGGATCTGATAGTAACAATGTAATGATCATATGTAATTAGATTCTTCTTCTTTTGTTCTTATACCGTTCATGAAATCATATAGTTAACGTTTAGTATATCGATCTATTGCAGAAACTATATTGTTTTATTAAATCCATTCATCATAATAGCACAGTTTAAATTTTAGCTCAATATCATCATCACGTTTTCCGAAGAATATTCTATGAACAACTGTTCTGCATTTTCATGTACAATTAAAAAATGTAAACAGAAAAAAAACAATAAAAAGTATATTTTATAAGAAGAAAGGGAAAGGTCAGTTTTGAAAAACAAAACGTGATATCGAATAAAAAAATATATTATTTATGAAAGATCAGATCTCGGACTATCTTTTTTTTTTAACATTTATCTCAATAGTCATGTTTTTGAACGGAAACCTTGAACAATGCATAAAACTATCGTTGACATTCACTATATTCACGAAAAAATAACACTATAATAATTAACAACCAAGTGATCTATGTCAGTGTGACTTGTAGGTACTCATGAGTACATTTGAAGAACATCATCATGATTAATTAATCTTATAAAATTAAGTTTTTTTGGAATGATAATAACTTAAAAAAATTATTTGTGTAATACACCAAAAGATACAGTATCGAAAACTTATACTCTTGTGCAAAATGATTTAATATATAAACTAATGAATCAACAATGATGATCTTCTATGGAGGCAAGATTCTTTACCTAATCCGAGATGATCATAACAACATGTGAAAACATATAGAAATTAGTAATGTTCAAAACTTACTAATTAATACATTCTATAATGTTCACATGTTTTTAGGATAGTATTTAAAAAAAAGCAGTTTATAGTATCTCTATCTTTATTTCTTGGTTGATTCTTATCTTGAAGTCATTGTCAGTTTTTTTTCAGGATCCTACATCAAATGTTATTATTCCTGCTCTCATGATTTCTTAAGACTGTAGAAAATTCTTTCTAGGATTTGTTTAAGTTCGGATATTGTAAAGATTTAATCAAGCTAGAGTCAAAATCTGTTTTCAGCTTGATACGAAGATTCGATCGAAAACTACAGTTGAATTCAACCGATAGTTCCTATGATTCGTATAATATAGATCGGTAATATTTTCCATTCTATATTATTTTATAAAATTATCCCATTTCATTTGTATTTTTCTCCACAAGTAGTAGCGCAATCATTTTTCTGTTTTTGAAAGAAAATACAAGAGATATACAATAATCTCTCAAAAAAATAAAACGAATAGAACACATGATTGACCTTGTTTTCAGAATTAATACATCAGCTACAGAATGATTTTAAAGAAGAATACAACTGGCAGGTGTAGATATGGATCAAGACAGAATGAACTTACATTCATATTGCCAAATATTCATAACACTTGCTAAATACATGTTGTAGGTATAGATGTGATTGTAAGGTGCGTTTGCCGTGAAAAGAAGTATTTCCACTCGCACGCACACCCACATTCAACTTCGTCTTGGTTTCAATGAATTTATTACAAAAAAACAAGGGTGACAACAATTGAAATAAAATCATATACAAATGACTGTTCACAATAATTAAGTGTCTTTCAATTATATAATAAAATCAACGAGGAAATGAAACAGATGACCGATAATATTTACAAGTTCATTGAACTTCGATCATCTACTTCCAATACATCTTTCAACAAATTTCTCCAGCCCTAAGATATAGAATGAAAAGAGAAGTGCATGATTTATGAATTGTATTTCATAAAACATCTACAAGTCGACTGAAGAACAGAGGTACCAGTCGAATTTTCAGCATATTTGCTTGACCTTATAAAAAGTTATACGTAGGTTTCACGATTTTCATGTATGTTTTATCGAAATCACAATTGAAAAGTTTAGATTCTGTCATTCAGCCATAGATCAACAAAATTTTTAACACTATGTACAAGCTGATAGAGAGCGTCAACCAGTGAAGCAAACCCATCAACGAATGTTTTAGACTAAAAGCGATTATTTCTAAGCTAGATTTCACGCATATATAGTGTAACTTTTTCTTCTGTATAAAATGTTAGAAAAATATTTGAAAAAGAAAACCTTTCTCTATCTTTTGTCATGAAAATTTTCGTCTCGAAAGAATTAAGACTTGTATCTAGATAGAATAGCAGGAGCAATTCGTTTGAAAAAAGAATTGATGATCAATCTCAACCATCTCATTGTGATCAGTTAGATGATCATTATTCAATTATTCGAACAAAATAAATTCTTTTTTTGAAACGAATCGCTCATGCTATTCTATCTAAATGCAAGTTTTAATTCTTTCGAAATGAAAATTTTCATGACAAAAGAAAGGGTGTGGGTGTAGAATCTAAACTGTTCATAAGCTCATACAACTTTGCTAGAAATTTCGATTTAGATATTTCAGACATTGCTAATCTAGATGCGCATATGAAATCAAAAAAATAAAATTTGACTGGTACCTCTATTCCTCAGTCGACTGGTAGATGCTCTCTTAAATATTGTATACGATATATATATATGTCTATTACATACCGGGTTTTGATGCAAATTTGCATAAACTGGATCTTGCATTAAAATTAGATGAACAGAATGTAATTCCCATTGAGGCACTTTTGGAAATAAATGATGTACCTTTAAAAAAAGAAAAAGAATAAAAACAAAAGAAATTGGAGAATGATTTTGTTTTTTTTTTCTGATGCAAAACTCTCATATTTCATATACTGTAGACAATTATCAAATATAATTATTGTATGAAAGGATACAACAACAATTTTCTGTAGTCCTTATAATAATTAGATGAATAAGAATTTTTTCAAAACAAACAATTCTTATGTTGATATAAAGTAGTAAAATTTGACAAGAAAGCCAGTTTCAATTCCAATGAGAAATTAAGTAATCAAATTGAAACGAAAGACGTGTAAAGACACGATAGAGAGATTGAATATGTGTTATTTTTAAACAAACTACATATCAAAGTCATGTTCAGAAACAAAAATGAAACTTTGACCTCGAAAAAGGATGTAAAAAAAACAATTTGAATGTAATCATACCAAATGATAATTTTCATTATGTACACCAAAAAAGAAATCCCATAATTTGCCAGAAATTGTATTTCGTGACATGTAAATGTCAATACGTGGTGCTGTTTCGATCTAAAGAAAAAAAGAAATAGTACATATAGTTTAAATCAAGGTTAGAAAGAATTTTTTCTTTTTATGAATATTTAATAATTTACCATTGGATAATGTTCAAGTAATTCAATAAATGAACCTATCCACATATGCGACGTTAGATATGGAATAAACCAAAACATTAATAAATTTGTTATATTATGAGTATAGAAGAAAAATGTTAACAATCCAGTTAGATAAATCATTCGAATAAATGTTTCATACATATTATCATCCTAAAATTTCATTGAAATTATTTATATATCGAAAATTTTCTTTTTTTTGTCAACGACAATAGTATATGTATGTACTTTGGTGAAAATTCTATATTTGATTAAATACAATAAATAATTCCATGATGATTTAGGTGTAAATAAATTTATCAAATATTTTTTAATATTTGAATTTGTTCGTTGTTCACCATAAATACCATTTTCTTTTAAACTAATCTAAATATTAAAATAGATACTATCTAAATTATGCTATATCACTAAGAATATTTTCATTAAAAAAACGAAAATTGTAGACATAATTGAGAGACTTTTTTTTGTTTCTAAAAACTTTATTCTCATTGAATCTAAAAAAATATGTAATTGAGAAATAAAAGCTTTTACAATATACACAATGGCAAAATTTATTTATTTTATTTTTACAAATATTTGTCACCACGAGAGAAAACTATCACTTTCTTAAAGTCTATTTTTTTCAGAAAACCTTTTGTAAATACTTTACATTATTCGTAAAATTCACTTACATAGTCTGGATCTCTGTTTGTGCCAAGAAATGGATGATGATTTCGAACATGTGATATTTGATAACCATAAAAACTTTGAAATATTAAATAACCTGAAGAAAATGTTCCAAGAAAAAAATTTAAATATTTATTCGATGCAAAACAATTGTGTGCTGCTGCATGTAAACAATCAGCAAGACCACGTTGTCGAGCACCAATTATACAAACTGTTATTAAATAAATAATTATAGTTAAAATAAAATATGAATCAAATTTATTATTGTAAACATATTTTGAACAAAATATTGATAAAAATATAATAGACCAATCTTCAAGTAATAATAATATACCATATGTATTATTTTTCTTCTGTGACATTGTATGTTTAAATACTTGTTGACGAATGCAATCATTAAAATGATATCGTTTCAATAATTGCATATTGTTATTTTTCTTCTTTTGCTCCATAATCATAATAATTGTATAATGATGATTTGTCCACATCCTATTTTTATATACTGAGATCAATGAGAAAGAATTTTTACGCATTTGATGACATCATTTTACTATAACAAAATTCTTTATTACTCATGACTGATAATTATTGCGTTTTGTGAAAATATTCCCTTAATTTTGACATATAATGTATAGTGTCATTCAATTACGTAGTGGGTTGAAAAAGTTTTCGATCTGTACGTTCTATCTATCCCATGGAATAGGATAGGACCGTTCTGTCCCACGTAAAGTCGTCATATATTTATATATACATATATATCTTTTTTTCTTTTCTTTCCTTCACTTAGATACTTGCCTCTTGATGTTGTTCTTTTCTCTTTTGTTCATCTTTTGTCCCCAAAATGTTGGGTTTTTCCTTAGCTCATTCATACATGTTTTCTTTCTAATATTTTGGTTCAGTAGTAAGAACAGAGATATATAAAAACAATAGCGGAAATATACGGAGAATATTCTATCTTGAGAAATTTCACATAAACAGGGAGGAATAGTAATACATAAGATAATATCCATACACTTTCTTTTGCATGAATGAAATAAATACACAAATACGTAGACATTTGTCGCAGTTCTTATTGACCTTGGATGTTGACTCTATCATTCCATTCAAGACTTTTTTATTCTTTTGTTGTACATCAGATTTTATTTCATGTGAATCCAGTCGATAATTGTTCAAATGAATAGTTATTCAATCTTTCCAGTAGTTCTAGTTATTCATTAGAACAACTATTGAGGGAAATTCTGAAGCACACTCAAGTTTTTAACTACATGTTCAGTTAGCATCTAAAATGCTCACTCTCATACTGAAGTGTGCTTGAGAATTCTCCTTCATATTTGTTCTAATGAATAACTAGAACTACTAGAAAGATCAAATACTTATTCATTCGAACAATTATCGATCGAATTCATGAAACACAATACAAATACTGTGAATGACTTCATAATGATGAAAGTGATCATGAGGCTTGTTTTTGGTCAAAAATGAAGTACATAAAAAAAAAGTTCTTATTTTTCAATTACATATTTTTAGATTCAATGAGAAGAAAGTTTTAGAAAAAATATCTCTCAATCATGTCTATGATTTTCGATTCTTTAATGTAAATATTATTAGCGATAATGTAATTTCACTTTGGATTGAATCTCAATACGGATGTGTTAGTATGTCACAGAAGAAATGAATATTTGACTACCTTCTATTAATCTTGTCTTCCTTAGACATCTCAGAAATGATATTCTTTTTTTTCCTGAAAAGATGCACCCTTCAAATAACTACGAGTGTTTATACAAGCATCTTATCCACTACAATCATCATATACCATCTAGTCATAATGATTACACTTTGATGTTAATAAGACAGTTGCAGTGTAAATTTGTCTTTCAGAAGAAATGAGTGATTTTTTTATTTTCTAATTTTCTCTTGACAGTTTTAATTGTTGCTTTCTTACTTGTTATAGAATCTTTTTATGTTTGAAATTCTCTACAAAATAGTATGCTTTGTTTAACGAACATAATTTTCGTCATTTTGTAATAGATAGCTCTCTTTGCAACAGTTTCATTTCTTTGATCAACATTAGTTCTGTTTTTAACTCGGATTCAATGCATTGGTTTGATCATCTATTTCGAAACAAAACTTTTGAGCTTAATCAACAACCAATCCGTTTAGAATGAATTGGTCAAAGTATTAAACTGGAATTGATTAAAAACAAAACTACTGTTGATCGAGAAAATGAAACATGCTACAAAAGAAGGTAGACCATAAACAATTTTAGAAAATTGTAACGATTTTTCTAAATGATTGTATTGGCAATTATAAAATGATGAAAACTACGTTCATTAAATAAAGTATACTATTTCTTCTTGGCTACTCCGTTAAAGAGAGTAAAAACTGCACAGATGTAGCACAAAAGTATGCTGGAAATATAAATGATCGAAGGTTCTGGTAACATTTAATCGAACAATTTTGATTTTAGATCAAGAAATAGCTTTTTACTCTGTTTATGACATTAGAGAAAAGCAAGACATTTCTCAACCTTGATGCTTTTTCTTATGGTCATTAACACAGACAAAGTATGTTCATTTGTTGTATATGTATCTGTTTTTATCAAAATGGAGAAAATATCAGATACAACATCCCTAAACATTTCGTTTTCCATATATATATCTGAAACGACATTGCATTATTCTGCTTACTTTGGTGAAAAGCTAAGAATGATTGCATATCATGTTACATATTTTATCGATTGATGTGATATTTGTTGTTATCTTAGTTTTTGATTCATTTATTTTGAAATATTTTGACATCGACATATACTTCATAGAAGAAAGACACTGAGGAACACATTAGAGACAAAATTCGAAATAAACAGCGTTTGAATAATTGTAGTGTATTTACTTGACATAGTTGTCAATAAGATCTTGCAGCGTCTGACAAAAAATATCAATTTCTTCTTCTGTATTAAAATAATGTATGGAAGCTCGAATCATATTGTTTAAATTTCGCTCAGTCATATCGAGTAATGTATGATGACGAACTGATACAGAAGTGTTAATATTGCGTTTACGAAGTTTTGCGCAAAGTTCAAAAATGTCTATTCCATCTACTGTAAATGTAACAATTCCGCATTTAACTTTCCCCAAATCTTGTACTTCTATGCCATCTATTGTTGAAAGTTTGTTTCTTAATGTTTGTCCTAATTGTTGAATTCGCCGCCAAATATTCTCTATGCCAATATTCAATGTATATTGTATGGCTCTAGCTAAGCCTAATTTTGCTGCAATATTACTTTCTGCTATTTCAAACATTCGGGCATCCATTCTAAATTTGTACTCATTTTTTGCTGTCCATTTAGCTGCATGTAAATCCAGCGAAAACGGTTCCAAAAATTGTAACATTCTTTCACTCACAAATAAGAAACCAGTACCACGTGGACCACGCAAAAATTTCCGCCCAGTTCCAGAGAGCATATCACATCCGATCTGTTGTACATCAATCGGCATTTGTCCTACTGATTGACATGCATCGATCAAATACCAAATGTTGTGTTTTCGAGCTATTTTTCCTATAGATTCTGCTGGATTTACCAACCCACCATTTGTAGGAATATGACTTATTGAAATAAGTCTAACATTTTCATCAATCATATTCGCAAGGGCTTCTACAGAAACTTGTCCGTATTCATCATTTGGAATTACTTGTATGATTGCACCAGTCCTTTTAGCTATTTGTAAATAAGCGATGTAATTACTTGCATATTCAGCAGCAGATGTCAAAATTTTGTTGCCCGATTGGAAAGGAAGCGAGTAAAATAGTCTGTCCCAAGAAGTTGTTGCACTATCAGTAATGGCTATTTCTCTTGGTTTGCAATTGAGTAACTGAGCAAAGAGTTCATAAACTTTTTCCAATTCAAATGTATATTTATCTTCCATTTCATAGCCACCAAAAGCTGTTTCTTCTGCAAGGTATTTGTGCATAATTTCATAAACAATCTGTGGCATGAGTGAAGCCCCGGCATTGTTGAAATGAATAACATGTTGAGTACCTGGTGTTTCGGCACGAAGTTGGGCAACATCGAACGTTTGCATTTGAGATTGATTTTAAGGATTCGGATAATATAAATTTAGTCTTCTAGAAAGATACAACAATAATTGATTATGAGCATTATTTTTTGTTTTGTTTTGTGTCTATATGCAATCATTACTTGGATATCTGTATAATAGACATGTTTGTATAACGAAGAAAAAGTTGATCATGCACAATTAGTTAGTTTTCTTGTTTTTAAGATAGTCTTTCGATGAACAACTCACTGGCTAGTTAGTTATCACTGATCATAAACTGCATTACAAAAAAAGAAAATGGTTGATATGTAATCATCCTATCCATATTTTCCTGATCAAGAAGATGATAGATTTTGTAATCATACTGAAGAGAAATGAGAATAGAATAACAGCTTGGAGGAGAAACTCCAAAAAAACACACTCTCTGTATGCTGCACACTATTCGTTTTTCCATTGGTTTTCCTCTTATGTTTCTAATCAGATAGAATCATAAAAATTAATATTTGTCGCAGTTGAAATGAATTACCTCGATCTATTGTCTCTTGTTTTCCCGTTTTTGTTTCTCAGGTAAGTAAAGAAGAAGTGATGGCAGGCGACATGTCTAATCCTAAACATCTGCTTCATCCGTCAGGTTTAGTTTGAAAAGCCTTATGGATCAGGCAAGACTAGTCCACTCTACTAAAAGTGTCCTGTTCTCACGTCTTGACAAGGAGGAAATATCCGAATACTCCGTCGTGTCTAGGCCAGTCAGTAGCAAAATAAGTACAATGGAGAAAGATGGTGAGACACAATTTCGAATATTCAAATCGGTTATGTTCGCAAACTAATGAACATGAAGACGGTAGTCAAGTACATAATAACATACGAAGATCAGTGTGTACAGTCTAAAAAATATAATGATGCTTTTCTTTCTGATGGTCATTTGCTATTTCACTTTAGCAGTGATTGGACGATAATTTACAATAGACAATGTTCATGTGAATTTTTTATCATTTTTATATAATGAATAGTTTTTCTTTCTCAATATCATGTTCAAAAGAGCGTCAAACACTGCATAAAATAGTAGATGCTTTAAAGTTTCACGAAAACTGTTTTTCGGTTTTGAAGGGTCATTTTTCTGAAAAACTTGCAGCGATTGAAAATCTTTCGAATATGATAATTCGAAAGAAAAACCGCTCATTATATAAGAAAGATGAAGAGTTCACATGAACATTGTCTGTTGTAAAATAAGTATTTCACTACATAGACATTTTGCTTTTAGAAAGTTTTAAGAGTGAAGTTTTCTTTGAATATATCATAGACGCTACTTTTTATCTTGGTCCAAATCGCGCCTCAAAAGCTAACTTTATAAGATAGTTATGCGCAAAAAAATAAAATCGTCCGAACAATGATGTCCAATATAGAACAAAAAGAAAAATATTCCAAAATACACATAATGGCAGGATAACCCTTTTCTATATTACTCACCATCAATAATCATTATATGTTGATGAAATATTCCTCTGTCTATAATGCATAACACACACATCTCTCTATATATACATATATATGAGAGAAATGACTCATGTATACATATATATGGGAAATACCACACGTTGCTTCTGAGAACAATTTATGCGTCATGTAGATACTTTGTTTACGACTGATAGTTTATTTATATATTAATTAGACAAAAGAAGAGGATGTGGGTATAAGTGTGTCAAAATAGATTTACAGTCATACCCATAGCCAACTTGTTGATTATTATATGAGCTAACTATTAATCTTACCTAAATGAATGATCAACATTTAAAACAAATGGTATTTTATGAAAGATACAAACAGCATTTTACCATTTATCACATAATATTGTTCGATAAACCATTTAAATATTGTAGTTTTGTTATATCATACATCAAAGATAACAATAGTCGTCGTGGTACTAATAATGCAAATATTGTTGTATTTTATAGATATTATAATGAAAGTTTTGCGTTTATTCAAAAATATCATATGTGGAACAACAAGATTTCTGATTCTGTTGAATTATCAAACGAGATATTACACAGATTAGATGAATTGTATTCATTGTTTGAAGCGTCAATTAGTTATGATGTTAAATCAGTTGAAGCATTTCGTCATAAATGCATAGCAATGCAACTTGAAGATGGTTTTTGTTAATCCGAAATTTCAGTAGATTTTGAACATGATTGAATGAATTTTCTACTATGTAGCTCAATTGTCGTTTAGACTTTTATTGTACATATTTGTACTTATTATAAATTTATTTTTATCTGATATTGCTTTGTCCTCGATTTCCTTCCATGGTATCGACCAACGTATGTGAAAAACCTTATTTGACAAATCATTGTTCAATCAATGATAATAATTTATATATTAATGCTTTTCAAAACTGATACTGCATTTATAATATAAAAGAAATCAAATCTTCATGATATTTTTGAGAATAGTCTAGTGACTATCAAAGATCGAAGCAAAAGTTATGTTGGTTATTATTTGTTCGAATGTAACTCTTTTATCATCGATTTCATGAAAGTACAAATGAAAATTATAGTTGAAATGGTTCGGTTCTTTTATAGGTTCTTTGACTAAAATAAAATCGTCTGGTAAACGCTTGAATAAACAAATGGATAGTGATCTTGAATCAAATAGTGAAATTGTATTAAGCAATTCTAAATTAAATGCACAACAACCACACGAACCTTCAACATCAGTACCACCCCCAATTCAAGTATTCAAATAGGTGTATCATCAATATAAAAATGAACAATATTGAACAGTGAGAGGATTATTCTAACCATTCAAAAAGAAACTGCTCTTTCTGGTTTCTAAAACTGTTTCCTATTTGATTTAGGTTGTGCACACTCACAAATACGATCATTGGCTCACACTCATCTTGATTGGGAGTTTAAAAATGCATTGTAAGAATTTGTTAGCTTTCGGTTCTTTTTTTCAGACACATGAACAAATTGTGGGTGTGGGTATCGGTGTTGCAATAGAATAGAATAGAATAGAATAGAATAGAATAGAATAGAATATTCACACCCACACCCTTTTTCTTTGCAAAAAACAAATTAATATCGTGAAATTCCTCCAGATTGAACATATTATTTTGAAGTTGTCCGAAAAACATAAAAAAATCAAACTTTCACTTGATTTATTTTGAAATAAATGCTTTCATTATTGTGCAAACATATCGATGAATCATCGATGGCAAACTGTAAAACTTGGAACATATGTTCCATTATTTTGGACGCTCCAATAGATAAATTATGTCACACCAATACTATTCATTCATCTTTCTGCATCTGATTATATATTATTTTGATCGGAGTTGATGTTCTAAAATTGCTTAAGGGGGAACCTCTCGTTAGAAACCTATCTTCTAAACGGTACAACCGATCTCAATGAAAATTTCAGGAAATAGAAAAACTAATGTAACTATCATCTGATACAAATTTGAACCAATCATTTTTGATAATTGAGAAGTTATACTCAATTTACTCTTGAAAACGGAGCTTTTGGCACGGAACATTTTCCCGATGCCCGGTAGCATGGAAAATATTGAACTTTATTTCAAAATGAAGAAAAAACTTCTGTCTACAAATTGTCGGAGCAGATTTTTTTAATTCGTTTTCGTTGAAATATAGTGACTGTTTCAACCTGAGAATCGCGAAAACTGTTTTGAGCTCTTTCCAAGATTTTTGTATATCTGAACAACGAATACATACTTTAAAAATCTGTTCCCACAATTTACAGAGAAAAGTTTGATCTTTCGAAAAAAACAGAAATCAGCAATATAGATTGAAAGGTGGGCCCGGAAAATGTTCCGTAACGGTCAGAAAAGAAGAAAAAAGTAAAATTGAGAAAAATGAGTCACAACATTGCGAAGCAAGTTCATTGTGTTTCAGTGTAAATATTTGTAACATACTATATATCATTGAAAAGTCCGTTGAAAGCTCTATCACTTTATGGTATTTTGGAGAAAAACTTAGGTTCATTTTGGAAATCAGTTGAGGCTGTTATCGAAATTTAAATTTATTGTAGCGCCGCCTACGGTTATATACATGAAGTTTTCACTATACAAAACCAAATTTCAAAGCCCTCATACAGTCACTTCAACCGCTTTAAAACATATTGTTTGATATTAAGATAGATTTTTAATGCTAAAAAAGAAATTTTGACGATATCAGTTGCTGATAACTGAGAAAGAAGCCACCAAAAATAGGCATGTTGCGCTATGGCTTCAAACAAACTCACCAAAACGGGACTAAATATGTTTCATTCATATATAATTAATATATCTTCTGAAAGAGGATATTCAGGGCTACACGAATATGCACTTATTGAAAAATCGCATTTTTAACAAAAACTGACTTTCTGAGGGGGGTGTCCTCCTTAAAATACTTTTATCCAATAGTACACACTTACTTAAGACCTTTCTCCCCTCAAAAAAGTCACTTTTCACCAGAATCATCGAAATTGAGATAAATTCATGGAGAACTAGCCCATCATCGGCTCTCTCATACGTGATAAAAATTTTTATTCGGCACCTCTTTCTTTCTAAAAATTTTGGAAGATTTTGTTCACTACCTATTCCAAAAACCAGCCGTTTTTACAAAAACCGAAAATCATTTTCCGTTTTTCTCACAACGTAGGTTCAACGACGTATCCCCAGCAGAAGTCTCTCTCAGTGAAAGATAAGGCCACATATTTTTTTTGCTTGAAAGCTTGTGTTCAGGGCTAGCGAATCTCGTGGTCCTTTTTTTAAAATACACCTTTTTATTATTCTAAAAGATAACATCTCTATTGTAACAGCGCAATTTTTAGGGAGTTTTTTTGAGTCATTAAACTTTCGCTTCGTTTTTCCCTTAAAAAAAAAAACTTAAAAAAAGGCCACGAGAGTCGCTGCGTTCTGACATGACTTTTCAAACAAAAAAAAATTAAATGTCTAAAATGAAGGTCCACAGAGAAAACTGGGAAATACTAAAGAGCTATTTTTGATCCTTGTTTGGTGAATATCTTGGCTGGGTGTGGGTGCGGGTGTGTGTGGGTATGGGTGTGGGTGTGGATGGAAGTGTCGAACTTCTCTTCACCCACACTCACACTCACCCCCACACCATCATGTTTGCGAATATCCGTTTCTGGTGTATAGTGTTTCGCAAAAGAATAGCAGTTTAGCGCTCATTTTCCTCAGAACTTGTGTACCGAAAGTGGCGTTATCTTTTCGTCCGAAAATGTTATTTTGCTATTTGTTTTCGTTCGATTTTTACTCCTGGGTACTTTTTTTGTCATATAACGCAATGGGTACTTTCTTGTGCCCTATTTAATTGTATAGTTTGTGCATGTATGAAACAATGTGTGAAACGATTGGTATTTCGTTGTGTGCTATTCGCTAAAACTATAGATTTTCTCTGTTGTCACGTACACTGCCTGTCCTTCATCAGAGATGTATGAAAAATAGATCGAAGTTCGTGAAAATGAGCAATAGCATTGGCGGTGGGACAGATTGATATCGGATTCGGATGGATCATGAACCAGATGAAATAAAGGCGGAAACTTCGGATTAAAATTCGAGAGTTATGTGTACTTCAAAAAGTGAATCATACAAATCAATCATCCTAGACTCTCTGAATATCAAAATTATACTGTGAAATCTACCATTTAAAATGTTGATTTCTATTGCGCGTTGTCAAACCAATAGGACATGGGACCGAATACAGCTCAAGTTTGAACTTTTCCCTTGATTTACCCTAAGAAAGTCGTTTTTCCTATAACTTCATTTCTATTGGTCACAACACAACTAATAGTATTTCGATGGAAGTGCAGTACACATTCGAGTTCTCCATATCTGAAAACCTCGAAGTATCATCAGTGTGACCGGAAGATAAAGCTCTATTTGTGGATCCATTAGATCGTGGGCCAAAATATAACCTAGTTCTCTGTAATTATCCTTGTCATAGGTAAGTCAACGTTCTTGTTTCTTTATGTTTTATATATCATTTTGTAGTTCTTGAAATTCTCTATCGAATGGTATATAATAGTTGGGGTTTTAATTGACTATGATAGGAAAAGTCTTTTACGAAAGTCGCGATGGGTCCATTTTTCCACCGAAAGCTGTAGGGAAAAATGGGTATTTTTGCAATAACTCAGGAACGGCTCGGCCAGACCTTCTCATCTTCGAACTCGACCGAAATATTGTCAAGACTAAGCTGTTTAGAAAGTTTCATCGCAATCTGACTCTGCTGTCAAAAGTTATCATGTAGACAGCCAACCGGACGGACGGACACACTGACTATTCTATAGTGTACTCACTTTTGAGTACACAAAACTATGATTCGGTTCAAAACTAATATCAGATTCAGAATCAGCGTTAAAAACTGAGTCGATTTATGTATTTTGTGAATAATTATGAGCAAAAAATGTTTTTTCGAAAAATTCCCGTTTCCCCCCCCCCCCCCCCTCAGAGATGGTCTGGTCAAAAATCACAATTTTTTCGATAACTCAGCCATTTTTTGACGGATCCTTCTCATCTTCGAACTCGACCGAGATATTTTCAAGACTAAGCTGTGTAGAAAATTTCATCGCAATCTGACTCTTCTTTCGAAAGTTATCGCGTAAACGGACGGACGGCCGGACACACAGACCGATTTTAGTAGTGTACTCCCTGTTTGAGTACACTAACAATGTATACGGATAACAAATAGTATTTGTTTCTCTCTTTCATTATTGAAAGAATAGAAAATATCATTTAGATGAAGGAGACAAAAATAAATGCTCTTTTTTTGAATTTTCGTTTGTTTTGAAATTACTATTTTTAATCATCATCTGGCGAGATTTGAGTTGAATTGCTTGGTTTTCTATCTTCAATATCTTCATGAATTCTTTATATCTATTGCATTAGAAATAATTTTAAGTAAGGAAATTTTATTATATCAAACAAATAAAATAGAAATTGATAAGATACTTTTCAAATAGTTACTATGTTGCTAGATTTATAGGTCAATACTTATTGTGAAACAAGAATGTCAACCATCTCAATGCATGCATTAGTCAGTTAAATAATTTACTATTTAACAACGATGATATTTGGTAACTCAATAAGCACGTCAATGTAATAAACTAGGATATTTTTGAAAAAAATTATGAAAACTCTATTGAGACTTTTGCCTTTGAAAAGTGTTTCCTCATTATATATGCATTATCTGTAGTAAAAGTTTCAATTTGATCGATTGCACAATTCTTCAAGAATTGCAGTTCTCAGATGTCCTTAGAACCAGTTGGAAAGATGGTAGAAAATCATCGTTTGAGGTAAGAAACTTCTGAGAATCGACATAGTTTGAAGTAATATTCCAAAGTCGACTTGTTTTTGAATTCTTTTGGCAAATAAATGCTGTGTCCATGGTTTTTCAGGTTTTAGTTTTCATTTAGATAACGCAAACGAATTCTTTTGTATTCAGTATGATAAGACCATTAAAAAGGTACTATTTCTTATCTATTCTAAACAATATTTTTTCTTTGCATTTGAATATCATAACTTTCTATGACAGCCACAAACAACAAGTCGATCTCACAATCTTATAATATTCGTCCATGTACGATCGCAGATGAGGAAAGTGCTGTTGCTGTTTGTTTAAAAACAGGAGATGCTGGTAACGATGCAACTTTGTTCTTTGATGACCCGAAACTGCTAGGATATCGATATGTTTCACCATATATTCATTTATCTCCGGAACTTGCTTTTGTATTAGAAGATTCAGATGGAAACGTATGTGGATATGTACTCGCTACTTTAAATAATGATGTATTTTACAAACAATATTTGGAGGAATGGCTTCCAAAAATGAAACAACTTTATTCCAGCATTCCGTCAGGTGAATAAAGTATGGTTCGTTGGAAATTGAGAGCTATTTGTTCAATAAAAAGATATGAAAATAAATATTTATAAAATACCCATTTCAAAGTAGTTAAAATTTTTTAATTTTCTCTTTTTAGTTGACGAAATAGAAAAACGAGATTGGCAAATTATACAAAGTTTTCATAATGATAATTTAGAATCATTGAAAGTTTTTGATGATTATCCTTCACTTCTTCATATTGATCTTCTTCCAAAAGCCCAAGGTTGATTAATATCTATTTAAAAACAAAATATCTACTAATTTTAATCTTACAGGAAAAGGTTATGGAACAAAAATGATACATCATATTGAAAGTGAATTACAAAGACGTGGATCAAAAGGTGTTCATTTAGGTAAGTTAAATCTGACTTTCATAGTGAATTTTTTTCTGAAGAAAAAATCATTGTATGTTTAGAGATGGCAGCAAATAATGACAGAGCATTTCACTTTTATACTAAGCTCGGTTTTACCGTTCTTGCTCAAGATCAGGAGACTATTTGGCTTGGTAAAAAATTCTCATAAGTTCGGATATTTTATTTCTGACTGTTCTGAAAACGATAACATATATCTTGTTTTACATATCTTATACATTAGTTTAATAGTAAAAGAAAACAAAGCATGAAAGTTTGTTTTATTTGTAAAAAAGGAAAAGAATGCAACGACTTTGCTTGAAAATGTGAATGCACATCACTTATGATTTAAATACATGAATACCGATAATGAAGTCACTTAAAGAGACAAGAACCACATTTCGACAAGAACATGGCACTCGAAAACAAAGAAAAATTATCGTCTTATAATGCATTAGAACACAAAAACAAATCTTCATATTTATAAATGCGAAAAACTTTTTTTTCTTTCAATCAATTCAAGTAGAAACAAGTTCTATAAAAAGGGTACTCTTTTTATAAATTATCATCTAGTCAATATGTCCCTGAAGAGGCCTATTTAAATTTATTTAGGAGAAAAGATTATGTGAACATAGTATAAAATATGAATATGTTGTTTTCTCAAGCTTGTCTTGATTATATTAAAAGAATTGAAGACGATATTATTTCATGTAGCACTTTTACATTGCTTCAAAGATAGTTTCATCATTTTGTTGAAGCATCATCTTAGGTGGATGACTCATAAAATGACCAAAGGCATAATTCGAAAGAAATTGTCCTAAACGTTGATCAGGTACATGAGGCTAAAGTTCTTCTATTTTGTTAATCTTTTTCTGAAGTTCAGTGAGTTGAGAAGGAGATGTTGATAAACTTTGAGCTTTTTTAATAGCTTCATTTAAACGTTGTTCAGTTTGAGTATCTTCAGGATAAAAGATATCCCCCGAGATTCTATCCAATCTGCCCAAATCCATTTTTGCAATAGAGCACCAAATATTAAATTATGATCATACATCCATAATTGAGAGAGAAGATCTATGATTCGCTTAATTCGTTCGAATTCTCTCAGTATGTTTTGTAAAAACTACAATAAAACTTGATTTATTCAATAATATTAAGAATGATTTCTTTTAAAACTTTATTGCAATAACCATGTATCATGAAAAAACGTGGTGATAAAAAGAAAAAATGTCATTATTTCATAAGGATGGCGAGTGATGATGAAAGAAAAAGAATCAATAAGCATAATACTAAAAAAATGCACGTGTAATATTTAGGGTGTGGGTGTGGGTGGGTGTGGGTGTGGATGTGGGTGTGGGTGTGGGGTGTGGGTGTGGATGTGGTTATGAACGTCTGGGTGTGAAGAGATAGATCATACCCACACCCAAACCCACACTCACACTCACACCCTCACACCCATACCCACACCCACACCCACACCCACACTCACCCACACTCACCCACACCCACACCCACCCACCCACACCCCACACCCACACCCTAATCAAATATGGTAAATTACTATTAACCCCAGGTGGACCGCTAGCCGGATGTCTCAAACCGATTGTAGCCTTAGAAAAAATCAAAATGATCGGAGTCACCATAGACGCTGTTCGTCAAATTGATAAAAACGGATTCACTGTGGAAATCTAACACAGCTTGCTTCTAGTGGAATGGCACTTGCAGGAGTCGATGAGGCAGCAATTGATTTTGTTCAAAAGTTGCCAGAACGTGTGAAAGATGCAGAAGCTTTACTCAGTGGTGATTTAGATAGAATATTGGAACGAGGTGCTTTGACTGGTCTTCCTGTTGGTGCTGTTCAACAGATTGTTAAAAATGGATTCACTGTAGAAAGTGTAACACAACTTGCCATGGATGGGATGAAAATTGCAGGTGTAGATCAAAAAACCATTAATCTAGTGCAACAGTTACCAGAACGAATCAAAGATGCACAAGCACTCATGAGCGGTAATTTAGATAGAATATCGAAACGAGGAATGTTGGCTGGCTTGCCTGTTCAAGCTATTCAAGATATTAGAAAAAATGTTTTTTTCTGTAGACAACATCACTCAACTTGTTGCTGATGGAATGACATTTCAGGGTGCCGATCAAAAAACAATCGATTTTGTTAAACAAATACCCGAACGTATAAAGGATGCAGAGACTTTACTCAGCGGTGATATGAATAGGATATTGGAACGAGGCGCTCTTGCTAGTCTTCCCGTTGAGGCTGTTCAACAGATTGTCAAAAATGGATTCACTGTAGAAAGTGTAACACAACTTGCCATGGATGGGATGAAAATTGCAGATGTAGATCAAAAAACCATTAATCTAGTGCAACAGTTACCAGAACGAATCAAAGATGCACAAGCGTTGATGAGTGGTGATCTAGATAGAATATTGGACAGAGGAATGTTGGCTGGCTTGCCTGTTAAAGCGATTCAGAATATTAGGAGGGACGGCTTTTCTGCAAGTACCATCACACGACTTGTTGCTGATGGAATGGTACTTCAAGGTGTTGATAAAAAAACAATCGATTTAGTTAAACAAATACCCGAACGTATAAAAGATGCAGAGGCTTTACTCAGTGGTGATTTAGAAAGAATATTAGAACGAGGTGTTGTTGCTGGACTTCCCATCAAAACTATTCAACAGATTGTTAAAAATGGATTCACTGTTGAAAACACAGCTCAACTCACCACTGAAGGCATGACTATAGCAGGTGTAGATCAAAAGACTATTAATGTAGTGCAACAGTTACTAGAACGAATCAAAGATGCACAAGCGTTGATGAGTGGTGATTTAGACCAAATATTGAAACGAGGAATGTTGGCTGGCTTGTCTGGTCAAGTTGTTCAAGATATCAGAAGAAATGGCTTTTCTGCAAACACCATCACTCGACTCGTCGCTGATGGAATGACACTTCAGGGTGTCGATAATAAGACAATCGATTTGGTTAAACAACTACCCGAACGAATCCAAGATGCTGAGGCTTTGCTTAGCGGTGATATAAATAGAATATTGGAAATAGGCAAATTAGCCGGTCTTCCTCTCAATGCTATGCAACAGATTGCTAAGCAAGGCTTTTCTGAGCAAACTGTTGCGAAACTTGCCGCTGATGGCATGTCTATTGCAGGTGTGGATCAGAATACAATTGATTTTGTTAGGAAACTACCGGAACGAGTTCGTGATTTACAGGCTATAGGAAATGGTGACCCGTCAGTTATGTTAGAATATGCTGAGTCAATGGGCCTTCCTGTCGATGCAATTAGGCTGATTGCTAACAAGGGCTTTTCCACAGACATGGTCACACAGCTAGCTCTAGAAAGTATGACCATGACAGGTGTCGACTCAAATAAAATAAATTTCGTTAAAAAACTACCAGAACAAATTAAGGATGCGCAAGCACTGCTGAGTGGCGATAAAGATCAAATATGTAAACGTGGTATGTTAGGAGACCTGCCGATCAATGCTACTCGCCAAGTTTTTGAACATGGAGTTTCTCCAGAAACTGTTAGTCAATTCATTGCCAGTGGAATGAGTTTGCCAGACGTTAATCAAAGCATGATTGGCTTAGTCAGACAGCTTCCAGAACGAATGAAAGATGCACAAGCACTACTCAGCGGTGATATTAATACAATGCTCGAACGTGGTATGTCGGCTGGTCTTCCACTCAATACTGTTCAACAGATTGTTAAGCAAGGCTTTTCTCCCGAAACAGTAACACAACTTGCTCTAGAGGGTATGACTTTGGCTGGCGTAGATCAGAAACAAGTAGAATTTGTGAAAAGAATACCTGGAAAAATCCAAGGTGCTCAAGCATTGATCGATGGTGATCTAAATGAATTATTAAAACGAAATACGTTTGGTGGTGTGTCTATTGATACTCTGCGCGAATTGGCTTCACAAAATAACTCAGTAGAAATCGTCAAACAAATCGCTCTCACAGGAATGGCAATCGCAGATATCGATGAGAATTCGCTGAATTTTGTTAAAAAGATTCCAGAAAATATTAAAAATATGGAAAGATATCTAAATGGAGATTTGGATCAATTATTCAATAAAAACATGTCAGGCAGTATTAATCAACTATTGAGAATGTTCAATGAGAACTCATTGTTCAGTGATAAAGAAAAAGAGATATTTCAACTTGTTCGTCGTCAAATGCCTGTGGTAGAAAACATGTTTAATGGTGATGGTAAAGCTGTTCTTTCGAATGCTTTAAATACATTGAATAGACAAGACAATAGTCTACGAGTAGGAGAGTTATTAGAAGTTGGTCTACCAAGTGCTCTTCAGCGTGTAGCCGATCGTGAGCAAGAAGCTATTCATAACTTATACAAATCAGCCTTAGATCAACTCAAATCTATAAATGGCGGCTTCAACGAACAGAAAATTCAAGTAATTCAACAGATTCCACAATCTTCTGACAAATGGAATACATTCGAAAGAAAAAAACATCAATTGGATGATAATATTTGTAGAATATTATGTCCAATGGTTGAACGTGAAAAACGATTCCGAGAAGCTTGTGAAAGTTTGGCTACAGGCGACTTAACACTTCAACATTGTTGTCAAGCTTTAAAGATGAAGTTCGAGGACACTCAAAAACGAGCATCTGATTTAAAAAGTGCAGTTGAGCGAAGTTGTAGAGATGGTAATTTTCTATTAAAACAAGCGATGGGCGAATTGGCCGACGAAATAAGTTGTCCTAAAAATCAAACTAAAAGTCCTGAAATGGTGATGTTACTTAAAGAACATTTTAAACAAACTGTTATAGGACCATTTGCAGAGCAGATGGGCGAACGAGAAATGGATCTGAAGGATACAGCTCTCGTTGATCAATTTACAAATGCTCTTACCTACCTTCAAAACCAACAGGGTCGAACTAGATGAATACAACATTTTACCTATGCTGTATTGATCTTCAAATCCTCTGTTTTTGAAAGAAACAATTTTCGCATGTTTATTAAATCGTTTCATTTCGAACGCTAATACAAGAAATAGTTCAAGTATTATCAGTTAACCTTTAAGAGCTGAATGTCCCTTCCAAGGGACATTTAAATAATTGTAATCAAAGTCTTATAAAAACGTTGTAGATAAAAACCAATATTTTTCTGAATTGATATGACTTTCGAGGCCATATCTAGACCAAAATGTAGTATTCAGGTAGCTGTCAGGCATCGCAAATCACCTTTTAGGACTGATGACTTTTTTCAATAACACTTTTCGCCCTTAAAGTTCTATCTATTCGGAAATGCAACATGCAGTGTAGTTTATTTTACATTACACTCTTAAGCATATCATGAAGCTATTCAATGTCAGCATTCTAGAATTTTGTAACCGATCCACTAACAGTTTGTGCCGTGATCAATAAAACGTTTCTTGGATAAGACATTCAACCACATAGAAGAATCAAAACAATGTATTTCCAACATGAAACTTGGCTCATACGCAGCCCTAGTAGGGTTTAGGAAGTTCCAAACATTTCACGAACCACGGTTGTTTCTTTTGCAAGATACAGAATGTTGAAGTATTTAGCAAAATTCAGCTGATTTTTGTATTTCGAATATCTCAGCAAGAAAGCATGCATTCTAAGTGAAAATTTTGGAGCATATTAAGTATTATCAAAATTATCTAAAGGGAAAGTTTCAGATCGAAGTCCCTATTTTTTCGGATTTTACAGGGTTGGATATTCCTGCCAAATGAGGTTGTGTAGGTTCAGAATAAGAGGAACGTAATTATTTTTAACTATAGTACTAGCCCATGTCGTGAAAATCGCTGCGATTTTCGCGATTTTCCGAAAAATAAACGTTAAATCGCGATTAATCCAAATAGGTTGAAAAATCGACGATAAAATCAGATATTATGGCGATATTGAAAAGAAAATCGATTTATCGTTATCGGCAAGGAATCGGAATGATTAATCACAATTAATCAGATTTTTTTAAAATAATCGAATGTAAAATGTATTATTGAGTAAATAAAATTTTGATAGAAATATACAAAAAAGTACAAATACAGTAGCTTTAGACATGCAAACACTGCACAGTGAAAAATACTGATTAGTACATTTCATGTACATATTATATCTTTCATTTGATTGGACAATCTAGACAAAGATCATTGTTCTGCACTTTGTTTTAATCTGTTAGGAAAGCATACTCGAAAGTTTAATTTGTTTCATATTGAATGTTTATGCTAATTTCAGGTATATATATATATATAAATTCGTTCTATGATGCGTAATGAAGTTTTCAGTGAAGGTTTAATGGTTATAGTGCACTCATACACTAGAGCCCGTCATAATCATATTTCATTCGATCAACATAAAAAATATTCAGTTTTATTATAAACAGTCGAAAAAAAAAGCCAAGACAATGTGAAATCATAAAGTAAAGAAAACTGATTTGAGTCAAATGTTTATTTCTCTTTCAGACTCAAGTAGTATTATTTGATAGGACAGGACCGAAGTGTCAATATGAATTTTTAATACAAGCAAACTTGTTAGGGGAAATGTATTATATTTCTTTCTAATATTTTTTCCTCGATTTTCAAGATTAGTAGCGAGAAAAAATTTGCCTCTTACTAATTTCAGGTGATAAAGGAAATAAAAGTAAATTGTATAAAGACTGTCGATCGAATATTCAAAGTAAGAAAACGCTTCTTCATATTGATTTACATTGTCATTGACACAGATAATTAGATTAGAATCATTAGAGATAAACCATCTCAACTGCACTACTCAAATATTTTTGTTTTTACTATAGATTCTCTTCAATTTGGATTTCGTTTAACAGCAAATTTGCTGGTAACAATTTGGATACTGGTGCTCAAATGTACCAAGTCTTAACAAAGAAAATTCTAGTAAAATTTTGAAAAAAATATAACCGAATCAGGTGTTTTTTCCTCATTAGATTCTCAAGTATGCTTCTACGTTTTTCTTTTTTAGACATTAATAATTTTGACAATGATTTTGAGAACGATCAACGCTGTCGATGTCGTCACTACATGAAAATTTGAGCAGCTGAGTAATCGATAGACAGTTTTAATGATTATGAAAATTAGAACAAAATTTATTGAAATTTGATATTCTTATTATTGAATCTATTTTGATAATTATAATTAACTTTTGATTATGGCGTTCAACATTATGTTTCATACGCATATATAGATTTCACTTATATTATACTTTCACTTGAATCTAGTATGTCTGAATCAGTTTCTATAGTTTTTCTAACATCAGCATGCTATCTTTCTGTATCTCAATGATTATTCATGTCTATATTTCTACCTGTTATTTATGGTAGTGCATAGATATACTAATATTCACTTTTTAATTTTTTTTTGTGGAACTTCATGAGAGCTTTGTCAGAGAAATGAAAAGATAATCATCTGATTTTTTTCCGTTTTTTGTTACTCTTACTTTAAGCGTAATCAAAGTAGTAAATGTTTTTAGATAAAAATAAATTTAACAAATAGATGAAGTTAAAAAAATAAGATTTCTGTGAAATCATGATAATGTCAGACCAGTTTAACGATAAAGAGTTGTTAATATGTAAAAAATCGGAAAACAAATCGCGATTTATCGTAATAATCACTAAAAATATCATTAAATATTGACGATTAATCGCGATTAATCACCGATTTTCCAGCGATTGTCAGGGGCATGGGAGTATGCTGAGGGTCCATAATCTCTGTTTTTCTAATTAGATTTCTAATCTCTTTCACACAAAAGGTGTAGATGTAGATCTGTGAGGGTGGGGTTAATGTTTGTATTGATCTGAACGGGCACCTACACACCAATACCCAAGACCAACAAACATTTGAGTTTAATCAATCTTTTTCATGAGCTAAAACCTGTTTTAATAGATTTCTATGCATATCATCGATTATAATCAGTTATATTGTGATTTAGAATCGATTAAAATAAGACGATTTTAATCAAAATTTAATCAAATTTGTAATCCAAAAATAATCAATTAAAATCAATTATTCAGTAAAAATTGATTTAAATACATTAAAGGGAGATTGTATATCTGATTAAAATTTGATTTTTTCTATGTTTTTTTTACATGGGTGCAGTCTTTTAACTAGGGCGTAGGTGTGGGTGATATGTGTGCGTGTGGGTATGAGGGTGTGGGTGTGAGTGGTGTGTGCGTGTAGGTGCAGAAAATCATTTACACCCACACCCTTCCTATATGACACCGCATGTACAGCTTTGATGGCCACACATGAGCAGAGGAAGCACTTCGAGAATAAAGCAGTTTGGCATTACTGATCGAGTGTATAAATCATTTTTTTTCTTTCTTGCCGGTCCACTTGAGGTGTTCTTCGTTCTTTATTCTAAGAGTCCTGAGATGCAATGTTTTTATCGGTGGCGCTGTAAAAACATCCAACGAAAACACAATTATGATTTTCATCGTATTAATATTAAAAAAAACATTTACTCACCAAATAAGTATATTTGACAGCATTCAGATCAGTGACGAATTCATCATTGGTAACCATTATTGAAACATACATTTGTGAAATTCGTTGTGAAATGTTCTTCGATAATGGGTTGTTTTGACTTACACGAACCAGATGATGGACGTGATCCATTCTTCTTGTATGCGATGGTTATTCTCCCATTCTTGTCCACTGGTGCCTACGCCTTTGACGCATGGTATCACTATAAGTATCATCCTATAGGACGTTCCTACATTGGATTATTGTCGACGATTGTCATCATCTTCTCCTATTTACAATATTGTGCTCCTATTCGATCTCGACGTTTGTTGGCCATCTATCATGTACTTTTGTGGATCATAACCGAAGCGGCTACACTAGGCTATTTAATCTTCTATATCAAGGAACACGAAACATTTAGGATTATTATTTATGTTGGCTTTTTCATAGTAGAGACTTATTTTACGCTTGGTCTCCTATATTGTCGAGTTTTCCAGAATCTAGAATCGAATATTATTGTCGAAAATAAGCATCTCTTCCATTTTATGTCTCGCTTAGAAGTTATTCTCACTATCTTCATACCAGTATTCATGAATACTAAATATTCATCGTTGACAAGGAATACGGTTGCTTTTTTTCTTCTGTTTGACTTTTTCTCAGATTCATACGGCAGATTTGAAGGTATTTGGATCAAATCGGCTCTATATTTGTTTGTGAGCACAGTCACAGTGACAGTTGCTACCGAATGGTTCTATTTCAATGAACATGAACATATTTATGAAGTGATTTCTCTCGTTGCTGAACTTATTTCCGCCTTTCTATGTGACAGCATTATTATACTACAATTTTATCGATTCCATTTTAAAGCGGAAAACATACACGATATTTTCGCCGAAGCCATACGCTATTTCCAGAAAAAAGAAATACAAGATAGAATCACTAGTGGAATGGCCACAGGAGTTGCAAACAACACTAGAGAAAGTTTCCTGAACATTGCCAAATATTCGATGAAGCGAGAAGATGTAAAAAACAATCAGAAAGCCGACTTGTCTGAACAATTTTGAAGTTTTTTGTAACTTTTCAAATAATTTCTTCGAGATTCCGTCCAAATATCATCATTAATAATAAAAACTTGTAGAGTTTGGAGTAGTACAGAACACAACCAATATGTCGCTTGAACTATTAGTTAGCTTCTTTTTAGGATTTAAGTGGAATAATTTTCTGAATCAAAATAAACAAGGAAAACCGCAGGAAGCTTGCACTTACCAAGTGAATTTTCTCACGTCTGTGAAGAACATATAATTCAAATGCACTTTTACGATTGAGTTCCTAGGGGAAACTATCATTAGAAGAAATAAGGCAAAAGCTAAACAGGTGTGAGTGTAAGTGTGGATGCAGCTGTAGATATGCTTTTCATCAACAGCAACACCTATATCTCATCCTTAAACATAGTTATAATGGTCTAAGTATAGGAATGAGGATTTAAGTATAGAAATAAGGATACAGCGGTAAGTAGATAAATTTAATGTTACTGATGTAGAGGGTCGATACGAAACCTTATTTTCGATTTGGTACAATGGTTTGGTACGACATCTGTCTTACGAAAACTTTATTACAGCAACCTAGAAATGGTTTGAGTCGAAAGTTTATTTATAGGAAATCAGAAAAAGATTTCGAGTTTGTATTCGTTGGAAGAATCTTGTTAGGTTTCATGAAAAATCTCTATTTCTAGAGTGTATGCAGTAACGATGTTTCATACTTAGAATAAATGGAACCTTTGGGTTTACTTTTCTAACTATTCAACACATTTACTTCTCTATCTATCACTCATCATTTTATATCGATGCCGCAAGATCAATGTCTAATGATGTCGATGGTAAAAAATAGTTCTTCGCACACTTGATTATTCTCCTGCAATCGTACATTAGCAGAATGTTTGTGCAGATATACAGAATAAGAGTAAAAAACAATATCTTCAAAAGTACAACCAGATGAAATGCATTTTCTTTTGCACAACTTCGACATGCGCTACCATGCTACAACCACTCACTATGCAACGCATGGTAGCAAAGCGTAAGGCTTTTATTTTGAGTGAAAGCAAATAAACAATTCGTTGTCGGAACTCTTACAAAGAAAAAGCAAGATTCCTTTTTTCTTTTTTGCTTTGTATGCGACACTCGGACGTGTTTACAGACTTGACTGAAAAAAGAAGAGAGAGTCTTATGGTTAGTAGCGGCATGGAGCATTTGCGAAAATGAATGCTATTTAGTACTGGTCTGATTTCGATGACTTGTCTTTTGATGGAGAGAAAAATGTAAGACAAGCAGCGAGAGAAAGAAAGCAATATGCTCGAGAGAAAAAATTTAAAACCGATGAGAAGCCGAAAATAGCAAATGAGAACGCAACAGATGGGCTGAAGAAAAGAGAAAGAATAAAAGCAGGTTGCGTGTTTGTGTACATAGTTAGTTCGTATCGATGAATTGTAGTTACTTCAGAAGGAATGACTTGTGTTTGTCAGTCATCTGTTTCAGACACCGTGAACGTAAGAAATGACCTGCATAATCGTTCTCCTTTTGCCAAAAGTTATTCCACAACACATCATAAAAAGGGGAAGAACCAAGATGCGTTACACGCAGGTTCCAATCTTTCATCTGTATGCTGTTTGATATAAATGTTTAGCGTGAGCTCGCCAATAACAGTATGTAGGTTGTGAAGCGATACTAAGGAACTGTGATGCATTAGTCGTAGACCAACGCAGATTTTTCTTTTTGAAATACTTTCTGTTAAGATACTGGGGAAAAGAGATGAAACGGAAATAGCCATGCAAAATGGGGAACGGTGCAAGCAAAAAAAAACCATTGGCGAAGCATCTGTACGGAGACAGTTTGTCTAACATGCATTCATTTAAACTTGCCATAAGATCCTTGGATGTTACTAATGCGCCTAGCAACAGCTGACTTGGGTGTGGGTGTTTGGCTTTATGTGGGCATGAGAGTGTGGATGTAAAGAAAGTTATCATCAATACTCACACTCATAACCATACTAGACATTTGAGGGTGTGAGTTTGAATGTGAGTGTGGACCTTCTCTTTACCTGCATTCAGATCGACACCCACACCCACGTCCGCATCCACCACCAACATCCACATTCACATCCGCATTGAACATTGCAAAGAAAATCGAATCATGCAGACATGCGTGATTAGGAAAGGATGATAGATGACATGTATAACCAAATGAATCAAGAAAACGGCTAGTAAATAAATAATTTTTGTGAATATTTGATTTAATTGTGATTGATTATTTTCAAAACGGGTGTGGGTGTGGATGTGTGGGTGGGTGTGGGTGTGGGTGGGTGGGTGTGGGTGGTGTGTGGGTGTGGTGTGGGTGTGGGTGTGTGGGTGTTGGTGTGGGTGTGGGGGGGTGTGGGTGTGGGGTGTGAGTGTAGGGTGTGAGTGTGGGTGGGTGTGTGGGGTCTGGGTGTGGGTGGGTGTGGGTGTGGGTGTGGGTGTGGGTGTGGGTGTGGGTGTGGGTGTGGGTGTGGGTGTGGGTGTGGGTATTAATACTCCGCGTATCCATATCCACACACCCACACCCACACCCACACTCCACCCACACCCACACCCACCCACACCCACACCCCACCCACAGATAGTCACAGATGTAACGGCAAAAGCGAAGTCTACTGTATCGTTTTCCTAATTATTAAAATGAAACAGTAGAAATTTATGCAGACAAATTTAAAAAGTTGATTTATGTAATACCTTAATCTCTTAATAAAACAAATATTTCTTGTTCAAGATTTGAATCCAATATAGATAATGTTAACAGCTTTTAGTTTTAAAATTCTCAGCTTTCCAAATCCGGAACCGGTTCGGAAATCGCAAACCGATCGGTTGGAATCACATGTCCAACCGGTGAAATTCCGGTGAAAAAATGAAGAAATTTTTTTGAAAAAACAATTCTTAGAAAAAAAATGGCTCCAAATATGAAATAGTTCAAGCGCATCTAGCGTCTGTAAAAGACACTCATCATAATGAATCTTTTTACAGAGAATCTCAGAATAAATAATGAAAATAACATGTGTTTTCGGCACTTCCGTACGTATTCTTACAGAAAAGCATGTCACACCTTAATTTTTACGATCAAAAACATGGTTAACAAAGTAGATTTTTCAAAACTTTCAACCGGTGAAGTTCCAGTTCGGTCCGGCGGGACCGATTCCAGCTCTGCAGCTTTTTATTTATTTTCAATTCTAAAAGATGTATTTCATGTTTATATGGTACCTAATAACTCGACTTTGAGCTGTTATTCTGAATTTTTTATCTATAAAATAACTATGTTTTACTATGTTTTTTTATTAGTCCAGGATTATCATGTGTATAATTCTTCTTGTACATACATAAATGTAGCTCTTTTCAATTATATATAAAATAACTTTTGTGTCTATTTTCAATACTTTCATTTTACATAAGCATTAACAGTAATCAATATTTATACATGTGGAAAATAGTCTTTTGCATATTTAGGAAGTCGACGACCACCAAAACATAAAGAATTCAGTTTTGCACAATTGATTCGTGTTGTATCTCTTGTAAAATGATGCGTCACTCTTTTCAATTGGTGGTAAAAAATGTTAAGATGAACATTATTATTCAGTAAACATATTCTTGTATCAACTAGAAATTCTTCAATATAATCATCATGAGCTAGATTTAGAGTAAGACAAATAAGATGAGGAAATTTAATGACCGAAAAATCTTGATTGTCATTCTTTGATTCTTTACATAATTTGTTATTTTGTGGTTTCGAATTTTTTATAGATAAACGTTTAATAAATGGAAACGATTGAGCAATTTGGAGAAAAAATTCATGTTCAAAAGGACGTTCATCATAAAATAATAGTTCATGAACATATTTAAATAATCCACCTGGAAAATTATTTGTTATAGTATAGTAATATTTTAATTTGAACGAATATGAATAGATATGACATAAACTATATTGTTCTTTTTGGAAATAATCAATATAAGAAATAACTTGATCATCTTTAAAATCTCTGAATGTATGTTGAATATCTTCTTTTGATGGTAGATAAATTTGATTAGAAAGATAAAGATGTGAGCAAATATAAAATTGAAAACTCTTTAATTGTGGCATATAGTTAATAATATTCTGCTTCAATTCATTTCCATCAACAAATGTATTTTTGTCACAAATACCAAGATTCAAAGAGAGTTTTTCTAAATTCGACATTCGTTGTAGATGTGGTACAATTACTTCATCATAAATATTTGTCATCGGTTTACAGTATAGTGAAAAACATCTTATATTAGGTATAGGTAATTTTTTCTATAAAAATCATATAATGAATTTGTTCGAAAAAATTAAATATTAACCAAAATAACCTACCTGATTATTGTTTCTTAAATCCGAAGGAGTAATAGAAAAAATATCAACATGAAGTGTGTGAAGTTTATTGAAACGTCCATCAAGTATATAAAGACAGTCGGAGAACGACACCAAACGGATATGCAATTCTAAGAGAGTTGAAGAGTTTATACCTGGATACGGATTTAAAAATGATAATTGTTCATTCCAAATTGAAGATGCACAAAAATTTAAATATTGTAAATTGGAAAACGTAGTAAAGATACGTGCTAATATTCGTGAATTCATATCCTTCGTTAAATTTACTTTTCCATATGTAGTACGTTTGATAACAAACTCTAAGATTTGATTTTTATCTATAGAAGTTAAACAAGATTCGCCTAAATAAAAAAAATACAAAGTCAATGAAACACATGTTTATTAGGTTCTATATTGATCATAAAA
>CAJNOP010001111.1:3862-29181 GCA_905250075.1 Rotaria sp. Silwood1
GAAAAAAAATACCAACACGCACAGCCCATACACACTCTCAGTTAATTTTCGTATATGTTTGTTCGTTGAGAAATGGAAAAAGAATTAGAAATTCACTCATTTATAAACTTATAAAAATTTAATGGTTCAAATAAATAAATCAAATAAAAGTAATGTGATAACTTTACTTTTTCTTAAAAAAACTAAACTCATAAAATAGAAACATGAAAAGTAACGAAACTATTGTAGTGGTTTTGATTTCTTTTTAATGATGAAATTCATCGCATATTTTCGGTTTTATTGAATGATCAAATGCATGACATTGTTTTGAGCATGAGTGTCAATTTTACTCTTGTTCTCACTCACAGTCACACTCACACGCCTTTTACTGATTATGTATATCATGAGAGCGAACATAGATATGGATCCAAGCATAGTATTGGATATTGTTGTGTGAATATAGCAGATAAGCTACTGAATTCTTGTCTATTGACAGACATTAGAATCATCAGAATATTTTTAAAAAGTGTATCTCAAATACATGTTTTTTTCTTGAGATATTGAATTTCGAAGACTATGAAGTATTGCTAAGGTGTGGATGTGAATATCACTTATCAATGTTTACCCACCTACTCTTTGAATTTATATTTGGTATGATCTTATTAATTATAATACATTCTTAGAGCTAATGTGGATCAAGTATTTATAAGAAAAGTAGCTTAATCAAAAGAAAGATAAATCGATCTTGTTAAACTATTTATAGTATGCCCGCAGAGCAGAAAAAAGATGTGTATTTCAACGAATCAATATCAAATGCACTACGTGTAGCGACCTCTGAGTTTTTGGAATGGGCCGAATATAAAATTGATACCAGTCGATCGAGAAAATTATTCTCTATCGAACTGCGCTTCTAGTTTTTACCAAAAAAATGTCTAAACATAGAAATAATCGTCACATTCTAACCAATCAGAATGTACATCATCTGTAATGGCTGCAACATTGACGGATAGCATAATATGACAGCTCCGTACAATAAGTAATCACTATGCTATTTCATTTTTTGTAGAATTAAAACTATATTGAGCTTCGACGATCAGGTTGATCGTTAGATTTATTTCAAATATTTTTTTTTCCAGTAAAAAATACAAAAAAAGAAAAATAAGTACAATTATAAGAAAAAAAAACAAAAAAATAAGTACAACTATAAGAAAAATATTTAAGTATGTGAAGAGATAGATTATCTTGCACAGCAGCTGCTTAAGTATAACACAATTGTTGAGATTGAGTTCATCACTAGTTCGATCATAATTGTCCACATAGATTCCGAGTCGTCAGTCTGAAAGTAGAAAAAGAAATGTATGAAACAGTGCGTTTTGACCTAATTATAGAGGTTGTCTGAGTGTGATATAAATGAATCATTATCACATACTCTATCACTTTATACAGATGCATCTGTTGAACGTATATCATCACTACTATCATCTGTAAGTCAATCATTTGAAGTTAACGATGTGATGCTCTTAAGAAAAAAAAAAAGTAAATTTATAAAATAACTTTTATACGAACTTAAGTACTTGGTTGATTAATACAGAAATCAACATTATATTTGCAATAAACAATACAGATAATATTATTTTTCCAACATTTACAACGATGTAAATTTTGAACATGCTCCTCGTTCCTGTCGATCACATAAAACACAATGTAACACTTCTGATGGCATGATTGTATATAGAGATAATGATTAATCCGTCGAGTATTATATAACAATAGTGCCGTTATGCTCTATTCTCATTGGTCATAAACTTCTATGGCTCATGATTGGTCTCTGTTAGTTGATGGTTTTCTCAGAAATAGCTCTGAGGCCGAAAAATTCGAGTTCATCACAACAACTATCTCCTATCTAGTGACAATTGGTGTTAAGGAGAACCTTGGAAAAAATGTACAGACAACTAGCACCACCTAGTGCATTAGTATGTTGACGATTTGATAATGATTCGATGATTCATCCCTATTTGCGGGTAGACTATTAAGAAAAACGTATTCATTGAAATATTTCGAAAAATCAAGTAATTTATTTTTATTTGTCAAGTAAGATTAATGATACAAAAACTATATTCCACGCTTCAACATATTTTTCTTATGCTGATACAATCATACATTGCAAAAATTGATTCATTTTAGTTTTGATATTGAAAATGATACAAATGATTTGCAAAGTTATATTTTTGGTGTTGTTCAAATGATTCTATAAATTTACATTCATCTTTTGACAAACTATTATGAATGATTCTAACTTAAAAGGTAATGTGATTTTTCCTTTCTTTTATGCTTAAATATGATTTCAAATAGCTTGAATTAAATAATATTTGTACTTGTTTTTATTGTCATTATTTTAAGTACCAATAGACTGCAGAAAGCATGATTTATTAAAATTTCTCTATTTTTCAATAAATGACTCATGCAACATGATATTCTGATTTGGTTTACATGATGACAGGTAAATCGTTTCGTTTCATTTTCTTCATAATAAAATTGAAACTACAGTAAGTTGATCGATGCTCAAAGTTGACAAGATTTTTGAAAGCGTATCTCTATCTAACAATCTTCTCATATTAAAAAATGATTATGATTATGATTATGATTTCATATTGTAAAATTTTATTATTAACAAGAACAATATTAGTGATAAATGAATAAAAATCATAAAACAAACGGTATCTTTGAATGACTTTCGAGAGGCAAATGAAGCATCAAGTGATATGAGAATTAACAACGAATATTATCTATTCTGATAATACTAAACAAAAAGAATATGCATTGAGTAATACACAACTAAAATTCAATATAAAACTATTGATTATGTATTTTTATGAGAAATGGAAATTATCAAGCAAATTCGAAAGAAATTTCTTTGGTAATCATTAAAATTTTCTTAGAAGTAATTCAAATACTTTTTTTTGTTTTAGATTTTGTGTTTTGAATTAAAACATTTTTGAAATTATACGTTATTTTATCTAAATCTTAACTTTGCTTGATGCATAAGCATATATGGAATCGGCAACATTACTATCGAATGTTCTAAACGAATCTTATCATATTTAACTGCAAAGACTTATTTCGCGAAAATTATCTCTAAAGACGAAAATTTTCTTATTTGGTAGAGCATATTTGTTAAACTAGTTACCAAATATGTTGTATGATGCAAAATGAGGGTGTCGGTGTGGGTGGTGTGGGCGTGGGTGTTAGTGTGAGTATTCTCTGAGTCTACACGAACACCGACACCGACACCCACAGTACACACCCACACCCTATCTACTTGTGCGGCACACTGAGTGAGTCTTTTTATTAACCTTATCTTTCTGTATTGCCCCTCGTTAAAAGAAAACAACATAGAGAAACTCGTAGATGTCGAAAAATTTAACTCTCGTCGAGAGCGAGATTTGTCGCGCATGCAATGACGAACAATTAAGTCATTCCGAGTGTAAAGAAAAGAGAAATAAACAAAGGGCAAACGAAAGTGAAAGAAAAGTGATGGAAGTAATGTTGAATGAAGTCAATACAAACGAGAGAAATAGAAAGTATTGAGTGAGAACTGTGCCTTTTGGTACACTGCTACGTACTTGCTCTTTCATCTTCTTCATGTTTATACGAACAATAATAATGAAGGTCTTTAGCTAGATAACGATAAGAACACACAGGTAATAGTGCTTCAGTCTTTTTTCTCTGTTGCCTGTTGCAGTGAATTTATTTCGCTAGAGCAAAGAATGAGTATCATCCACCCGTGTAAATATTGTCACCACTAAGGATGGGTCTTTGTTTTTAATTTGATCTAATTAAGTGACTTAGTTAAGTGCTTTTACTTAACACTTAATATTAAATTAAGTTAAAAGACCCATCCCTACTTATGATTACTAACTATGCTGCCAAGTATTAATTTTTGAATATTTTGTAACGAATACACCTGATTTTTCGATGGATTCATTTAGAATGATAATATTTTATGGCTTCCTCGCACTTTCTGCAAGTCTTCGAAATGATTATTTTTCTCGTATGAAATTTCATCGACGACTAAACATTTTTTTTCTTTTCTCGTTGAATATTTGCATTTTAAAAGTTATTTGTTCTTCAAGCAATTTGAATATGAAAGAAAAGGCTTTTACAGTTTGAATGAAGGTGTTTTTTTCTAATTTGATTCATGACACAATTGGATAGAAGATCGATTGTGTGACGTGATCAATCCACATACGAGCATATTCACAGGAGACACTGATGTATAGGAGAAGCATTTAAGAGAGGTTTCCTGAGAGCACTGAGAAACGGAGGCACTGGTCAGAATTTAAATTTTTCCATTTTTTTTGTATGCGTTCGAAACGCCATAGTCTGAGACCATAAAACCCAAACTTTTAGCTTATTTGGATGTTCTCTAGTAGAGTTAGCCTGGATCGACTTTAAGCACTCTCTATCTACTATCAACAAAATAGTCAAAAATCGTGACATTACTGTCTATTAGAATTATACTTCAACAAGTCAGAAATGTTTTTCATACAATATACCAAAAGATAAAGCTTGAAAAGCTGATTAAAATGAGCTATTTGGAATACTGCATATCGTCTATTTACTGGGGTCACATAGTCTAAGGGTGTGGGTATATAGGTGTGAATGTGAATATGGGTGTATGAGTAAGTATTCTATCCTCTAAGATCCACACCCACAGCCACACTCTACTTGAATAACAAATTCGGAAACCCGCTAAGGATTTTCGAGGATACCTTTTTTTTTTAGAGTGTGTCTGTGTGCGTGTTGTTGGAGTGCTGGTACGAGTACACGGAAACAAAAGACCCACACCCACAGTCACTCTACTATTTTAAATAAAGGGACAAAAAGTATTTATTCGAAAAATGTATGTGTATGTAGAATTCTAGACTTAATTTTTACGATACTGTTCTGACGTTACTGAATATTCAAAAGAATTTATTAAGAATAATATAATGATTACAGCCATAATCTTCATATTCAACATAACATTCATCATAGTTTTCTACAAAGTTCATCAAGGTAATCTTGATTTGTTTTCACTTGAGAATGATCAGGCCCAAATACGCAATGTGTGATTTCTACTGCCTGCAATGCATGTTCAATAGCATCTTTGTATTGATGAAGATTTTCAAAGACGCGGGCCACATTAATATATGTAATAGCTCTCGAAGAATTGTTCAATGGAAGGGTTTTTTCTTGTATTTCTAGTGCTTTCTTATAGTAGATGAGTGCAGTTGTATTGTCTCTCATAGATCGATATATCTTTCCAATATTGTTATATATGATGCAGGATAGCAAAACATGATCGAATCCAAATGCTTTTGTCGCGATTTCAAGCGCCTTCTCAAAATGTGACAGTGCAACCGAATAATTTCCTATAGAATAATGAACTCTACCAAGATTGTTATGAGTTATGATGAAATCAAGATGATCTGGAGGTAATGCTTTTTGTTGTATTTCGATGGCTTTTTGAAAAGATTCAAGTGCTTGGAACTGATCTCTAATCAAATTTTGAGTCTCACCATGTTTGTTGTACGTTAACGTCAGTGCGGAATAATTCATTGAAAGTGAATTTTATTGAATTTCAAGAAGTTTCTCAAAGAATATGAGTGCAGCGAGTAAGCTCCCATCGATCGATGTGCCTCAGCAATGTTATTATAAGTAATAGCCAATCTGAATGATTCGAAGGAAGAGATTTTAGTCTAATATCAAGTGTTTTATCATAATATAATAATGCATTCGAGTAATCATCTGTCATAAAATATATTCCACCAATGTTATTATATGTGGTAGCTAACGATGTCTGATTAAATGGAAGAGATTTTTGTTGGACTTCGAGCGGTTTTTTTATAGAATTCAAGTGCTTTCGAATAATCTTCCATCGCTTGATATACGCCACCAATGTTATTATAAGCAATAGCTAATGAGGGATGATTAAGTAGAAGAGATTTTTCTATAATTTCAAGTGATTTTTGAAAGAATGAGAGTGCAGTAGTGTAATCATTCATGGCATGATAAACTCCAGCAATGTTATTATAAACCTCAATCAATGAGGGATGGTTGGTTAATATAGGCTCATCCATAATTTTGATGGTCTTTATGAAATATGATAATGCAGTGATATTGTCTTCAATTGATTGATACACACTGCCAATATTGTTGTATGTAGTAGCCAGCGATGGATCATTGATTGGAAGAGATTTTTTTGTTGAATTTTCAATGCTTTCATATAGTATGACAGCGCCGTGGAATTGTCTCCCATTACTCGATGTATTGCACCGATATTATTGTAGGTTTTTATCAGAGAAAGATGATCGAGTGGACGATATTTTTCTTGAATAAAAAATGCCTTGCCATAATATGAGAGTGCTTTCGAATAATCACCCATAGAATAAAGGATTCCATCAATGTTATTAGAAGTATCAGCTAATGATGGATGATTGGGCGGAAGAGAAGTTTTCTTTATTTCAATAGTCTTTTGATAGTATGAGAGTGCCAATAAGTTATTTCCCATAAGTCGATATACTTCACCAATGTTGTTATAAGCAGCTGCAATCTGCAATAGATTAGGTTGTAGGGTTCTAAGATCAATATTAAGAGCAGATTCATGATATTCTAATGCATTGTGAAGATCATTTTGACGACATAAAATTGAACCAATATTGCAATAGGTTGCAGATAGTTCAGGATCATTGGATGATAGATAAACTCATTTGACATTGAGAGATTTCTTGTTATGAGAGAGTGCTTTAGAAAGAGCTTCTTTCATAGAACTTATGTATCCTAGCATGTGGTAGACGTGAGCAAGTTCTCTCCAATCATGATTGCATATCGTCTGTTGAAGCGTCTCATAGATTTCTTCGGCTTTATTTAATGCGCCCATTCTGATCATTAGTTGACCTAAACGATGCAATCCTGTTGATCTTTTTGTCTCTATTCTCAGGTATTCAGTAAGACGGTTCAGTTGTTCATCAGAGTCTTTTGTTAGTGACAAATTGACTTGCCATAATCGATCATTCATCTGTACAACTTCATCAATTCTGAATACTGAATGCATTGAGAAAAGAAACTCTTTTTCCGAATCTGAGAAATAACTTATATTATCTATCAAAGCGAATTGAGTTGATGAAAGTGTTGAATCAATTTGCATTCTAAAGAGAACTCCTATTAAAGCGGGATCACTTCGAGCACTCTCTGAAAGGTTTTTGCCACTTCTTCATCAATACTTGTCGATAAGAAATTATTAAAAGAAAGAAGAAAACCTTTACTTTTTCTCAAGTTGTCAAATTCAAAATTCGGTACTCCTTATCCTCGATACACAGTCAATGAATGACGATTGTTCGATTCAAAGAATATTTGCACGATGTATCTATGGAGATCTTAAACAAAATATCCCATTTTCATGATAATTTCAGTATCTTGTACTCTGCTAGCTCTATTGATTACTGAATATATAAATGATTCTTTTGTATACCACCAAATAGGCGAATGAAGATGATACTCTCGTTCAAATTCATCAATATGAATACGTTGGTGTTCGCTATCAGAGTTTTGTATACGACAAAAATCAATAAATTTTTGCTTTGCTTTATCATCATATTTCATATCAAGAATAATCTCTTTCAATAACTGAGAATACATAAATGATTGATTAAGCTCATTGATATCATTGACAGATGAAGATATAAGAATACTAATTGGTGTCAAATCTTTTTCCGCTTGTTCAATGTTTTGCTTAATTTCATCCAAAATAGATCCGATCTGACTAAATAGTCCTTTTACTTTTCTCCAATTATTTATCGACTGTTTACATTTTGATTCTTCAGTGCAAATCACATAGATTGAATTGAGTTGAGGTATATATCTTGAACAATTGGTAAGATTTGTTCCGTAAACATGTCTGATATAATTAGGAAAATATTTTTCTCTCAAGTTTTGTTGAGAAATTCAACACACTGATTCAAGTCGTTAAATATTTCTATTGTATTATAAATACGTCGAAGTTGATTGATTGACTTGTAACTATCATCATCAGATTCATTCATGTTTAAAGACAAACAAACGACAATATAATCTGGAATAATGAGATGTGAATGTATCAAATCATTATTCTTAACCTTCTCTTGAAAATTGTCACATACAATCTGTAAATTGTTTCTTGTTTCGATCGACATTGTTGAAAATTTATTCTGATCATCAACATCATCAATTCGTATAGGATTTCTCTTTACTTGATTGAAAGATAAGTTTGTGTTAAATTTCGAGTATTCTTGCTCCATTATATATTAAAGAGCACCATAAATGAATAAAACCATTCAATAAATGATGTCGGTATATGATATAAATGCGTTTTATTTATGTAAACCTTCCTCTTTTCTTGTTATGCATCATTGATGCGCATGCTATCTTTTGCTTTTTCTCTACACAACATTTGTCAATCATCGCTCATGTAAAATATAACCTAAAGAAGTGTTTAAATACTTGAAAATATTTACTTAATTATTATAAAATAAATAAAATTTATTATAATTTATTTTTCTTCTTAATTTTTAATTTAATAAAGAAATAAATAAACATCTCTAATAAGTGGAATACATTCTACAATTATTTAATAATTAATCGATGAAAAACAGCAAAATAAATCTATATATTAGTTTAAATAAATAAAGACACATAAATGAATATATGTTCAGTCTATAAATAACTTCTATTATGTCATCGATTTTATTACAATTAATATAAAATTATTTTAGAAATCAATGAAATTCATTATTATTATTATTATTATTATCATTCATAACGAACTAATACTTTTAAACAATTCAGTTCGATGATAAACTTTTGTTTAATATTATCATTTTCTAAAAGTATTTTAAAATGTCACAATTCTTTTTATTCGACATATATATTCAATTAAATAAATCAAATATAACTTATGTTCATTTCAGAGAGAAGTGGTTATGAGCTTTTTTGAATAAATTTTGATAAGAATGAGATAGACACCTGAGATTTTCACTATTGGAAAGAGCAGATAAAGACGCATCGAGCCATCTAAAGAAAGATTTTTCTAATTACTGTTCTACTAGTTTCACATAAAACTTCAAGAAAATCAGCATGCCTCTAATGGTTGCGATGATAATTTATTCAATTTCAGGAATATGCTAGAACGCCAAACAAAGAGCCACAAAATTAAATCACAACTTTGCAGTATTCGAATAAAAAAAACCACTTATTTTTAAATCTAGGAGAACAGTGCAATTCTTTGAAAACATTTGTCTAAAATCATTCGACAAGTAGTTAGAAAAATCTTGTTTTGTGTAATTCGATACATCTTTATTTTATCTTTCTAACGATGAAAATCGCAGATCTCTATCTCATTTCTATCAAACATGAGTCCAAGAATGTTTACAGCCACTTATGTCTGAAACAGACATTCATTTTACAAGAATTCTTTATTAAACGAACTACAAATAATATAATTAGCTTATTCTGACTATAATTAGAATACGAATCAATGATAATTGACTAAATGATACAAGAATCGATCCGACAGTAAGATCCTATGAATTCTTATTGAATTTTATCGTATATCATTCATGCAATTCGCTTTATGATTTCTCTGCGAAACACTGATAAAAAAAATAACAAACATTTCTTAGAGAATTCTAAAGTATGACTCAATAGTTTACACATCTTCTTTTTTATTCATCTCAATGAGTACGACTAAGATTTTCTATGATAGGAATAGCACTGGTTGCCTACGGTTTTTGCTCATACGAGAGAAATCGATTTGGAAAATTGAAAATAGTGTATTTCATGTGCTGCATAAGAACATTTGTTCAAGAGCTAAAATTATATTTTTTCTCATCTTTTTATTAAAAAATTGTCGTGATCTTCGTTTTTGTGTGGGAGCGTCTAATATAAACTAGTGAAGTCAAATATGTGATTTTGTGATAAATAACAATCATTGTCGTATGTAAAATGTTATAGTTACACTTAAGATATAGCAATGAAAATGATGACTGTTAATGTATTCTCATAAATCTTTCATCTTGATAACAGAGTCTATAAGTCAATATCTTCTATCATTCATATCAACACACTTTTACAACACTTGATTATATTCAAAAATATTATCGAATGACATTCATTATTATTAGTTATAATAATTAATAAAGTTCGTCATTCATAGTTTCATTCTAATCGATCTAAATCTGTTCACAAACTATAAGAATTTGTTGAAATATATTTATTTCAGTTTATTCATCAACCAATTACATCTATTATTTCTTCTCTTCTATAGATCACGTTAACAAAAAGTCCGTAGAAAAATGTATATAATTAAAAAACTATACATGGCAACGGTAAAACATTAAGATTAATGTGCATATTTAAGTACACATTATTTTTGTGTGCTATTCTATACATGATCTATGTCACATGATTTTACAACCACATTAAACATATCTGACGGAAAAATATAAAAGACTTCATTAGTAAATAATAAAGCGCCACCAAAAGGTTCATTACCATCACAAACTTTATGAAATAATTGTTCACTATGACAATTATTGAGTGCTATAAACGACTCACCTAAAACATTCTTTATGTAACATATACAAATGTAAGGAAGAGCCTTATCCAATGTAAAACCATGATAGAGTGGTACAATATCTAATGTTTTAGTATCACATGTTTGTTCCGAAGAAGATCTCTCTTGTATTTGACAATAAACATCTGTATATGGATAATAATAAACATAATGATATGCATCAACTGATGAAAAATTAAAACAAAGATCATCATTTTGACAAGTTTTCAAAGCACATCGAGATTCATCTAGATATATTGTTGTATTTGCTAAAATAATACAAAAGTAGTTGGGGTGTGGGTGTGGGTTTATCAGGAAAAGAATAACACCCACACTCACACACCCCACACCCCACACACACACCCATAAACTCACACCCACCCATACCCACCACACCCTTCATCCGGACCCGCATACAATTGCGCATAATGAGATTGACGCTAATATCAAGTTACGTACACCTACCCACTCTTTTGGAACATTGGATACTAGCTGTGTTGAAGACTGTAAATCGATATAAAGCATGGAAAGAGCCGAATATACAGTCGAGGATCAAGCGAGTCACTCAGACGAGCGTTACTTGATATTTATTGATAGATTATGTAACCAATTGGAAAATAATATTCTTTTACAATATAATTTACCTCTATTTGTTTCAGTATACATTGTACCATAGTTTTTTCATACTCTATCTCACCTAATCGTTCAACACCATCATCTTTTAATTCATTGAACATTGTTGAAATGGTTATTGTATCAACCTGAAAATCAATCAACAATAGAACATTTTTTTAAAAGGATCTGTAGAAGGAACTTTTTGTAGAGCTATATCTCCGGTATGAAGTTCAATTGACCCATTGACTATAATCTATTTTTTTAAAATATCAGTTGAAGAACAAAAAAGTTCGGACTGTTCTATTATTGATTTTGATATTTGTTTGTTGGATATCGATGCTTTAGGTACAGGATACGATTGATAATAATGTTTTAGTTCAGTTTTAAGAGAACAATGATTATGCTGCGCAATAGATCTTAAATATTGTTCCTCTTTTTCAGCAATAGGCGTAAATAGTGGAATACTTTCGAGCGTTGTTGTTGATGATGATGATGATTGAAGTAAAAGTTTTTGAATAGAAGATTCAATTTCATCTTTTAAATATCGAGGTGCTGAAAATTCATTTAATCTTAATCGTAAACAAACATCAAGTTTTACATATTTTCTTTCAATATTTGTCAATTCATTTGAATGAGTTTCAATAATACATTCAATCTTGAGAAAATTCAAATAAAGAATAATTGATAGAAATAAAATCAAACATTACTTACTTCATATGTACTTATTGGATTTAATGCATGTAATTAGAATATTTGTTTCGATAATATTTTAAATTTGTTTCATTATTTCACTTACTTTTCTATCATAACCAAAAAGAACAATTTGCTTTTGTTTGGTTGTTTGGAAAAGACATTTCCTTATAATTAGAATTTCATCATTTGTCATTTCTTTTGATATTGTTTTCTTTAATTCACTTTCAAATTGTATAGATCGTTCGTGCGGAAATGGCAATGGTATTATTTCTTGTGAAATATCATTTTGCATAAAGTACGTCAATGTTTCAATGTCAGTAGTACTGAATAATTGTTTTCGTAAATAATACATGAATAAACTACTTTTTTCTAGTTTGAAAACTGGAATTAAATCAGTGATATTTTGATTCACAAGGTTTTCAAGAAGCTTGAGTTTTTCTTCAGTCATTGTAAACTAATCGAACCATTTCAAAACTAAAATTAAGGAAGAAAAAAAGTGTCAATACAGATTTGTGATAGAAATGCATTTTAATATCGTCTTATTGTTGAGCAGTTCGAAAGTTTAAGATTTCTTATGTAGCTGCAGGTAGGTGTGCGTTAGAACTTTCATTTCTATAGTGGGTTGATGTGTGGGTGAGTCAAGAGAGAACAAGCGAAAATGCCATACTTCAGCATACTCCCTGTACTTTCAGACTATGTCATAGCTGTGAATCAGATCTCTTTAGCTATTTCAAGTCTACTATCAACCCCATGTTATGGTTTAGTAGCCGGACTCCAGCCTACGCAAGTCTGTCTGACAAAAGAGTACAAATACTTCATTGTACTCTCAATTTGAAAGCGCAGTAAAGTACTTGAGCTTTAGGGAAAGGTTGACTTAAACAAGCTGGACTCCTGCTAATATACCACAACTCATGTCAATAGTAGACTTGAAATAGCTAAAGAGATCTGATGCGCAGTTATGACATAGTCTGGAAATACAGGAAGTACGCTGAAGTACGACATTTTGGTTTTTTCTCCTTGGAGTGGATGTGGGCTTAGTTCCTCCCTTTACTCACACTCTACACCCTTGTGATGTTTGTAATTGCTCATTGTCGTTCATATTTGTATTTTTCAGTCCCTTTATGTATTGTCTTCTGTGCCCTTGTCTTTTTTTTAATTTAATGTTTGTTTTCTTTTTTCAGTTCTATACCTAGTTCTGATACTTTTGTTTGTTTTTCGTCTAAACTGCTTCTACCTAGGGTCTGGATGTGAGTGTGGATGTGATGTGGGGGTGGGTGTGCGGATGTGGGTGTGAGTGCAGGTTTATGGTTTGGGGTCTGTGGTGTGGATGTGTGGATCTCATAACGGAGAAGTCCAACAACCACACCCATACCCTACGTGAGTTCAAAATTTGGAGTTTACGTGTGGAACTCACTCTTTTTATCTCATTTTATTACTATTTTTATTGTGAATTACAAAAAATTAAAAAATTAGAAAAATTAGAAAAATTGAAAAATAAAAAAAAATTTAGTAACACAAAATTTTAAAAAATTTAGAAAATTAGAAAAAAACAGAAAAATTAAAAATCTCGAAAAATACCAAAAAATTGCTAATAGAAAACATTTTTAAAAGTTAGAATAGTTTTAAAAACCTCGAAAAACTAAAAGATTAAAAATGTAGAAAAATTTAAATAAATTACTAATAAAAAAACTATTTATGTAAGAGTTCTCTTCCTATATGTTTTATTTAGTGAAATATATTTTTTTGACGTTTTGATCAATGAAATCAATCTTCTTCAGAAAAATGAGCGCTTATGATAGATAAAATTAAGATAAAAGGATATGGATAAATATGATTCAATAGATATTAAAAAAAAATTAAAAAAGTAGAAAATTTAAAACTAAAAAATAACATTTGAGATTAATATTCTATCTGTGGTAGTGGAATGAATTAGGAACCGAAATTTCACGAAGACTTCCTTTTTTTTACAGTTCCGGTGTGGCTCATTTTTAGCGCTAGTTTGATCAATGACAAATAAGGAGGAGTCACTTGTAATTGGTTGGTGTTAGTTACAGTATATTTGTACGACAAGCATGATTCGACGCAATTGCGTTTATCTGAGTCAGAATAACCGCAGTTTGTGATAGAGTTGTCATTATGATCAATGCCCTGCAGTTGGTAAAAAAGAGATGGCATGGGCACATAGAGATAGTTGCAGTCGATTACATTTGTTGGCGGTGTGTATTCGCGTGATGTTTTGATTTCAAAGGTGGAAATACTTGGAATGTAGTAGGGAAGTTCTTTATTTTTTTATTAATGATGAATTTATAAAATTCGATGATGGATGGAGGTATAAAAAGGCAACAATAGGGAGAACGTCAATCCATTAAATATATATCTTTTAGATGTGGTTGTGAAGGACAGTCATGTCCTTGCTATCGTTCTATACAATGATATTCTGTTTCTCTCAATTTTTTTTGCTTGACTTGTTCTATGACTAATGGGATATTGTTTCTCGTCGTGGTGATTTCTCGTGTTGTGCTAGCTTCACATCGATATTAATTGTAAAAAAAGGTATGAGATTTTAGTCGAATGGTAAAAGGATGTTGTGCGTTCGTCTTTTCAATAGTAACCTAGTTCGAATCCACTTAACAGCATTCGGAAGCAGATGATGTTTCAAACATGAACAATTCAACACTGAATTTTCACACTGTTGATAAACAGAACTTGACTGATGCTTCCTATGTATGATTTTATTGAGAATTTTTTCGATCGAAAGAAAAAAAGGGTGTGGGTGGGGGTTTATTAGAAGAAGAATAACACCCACACCCACAATAATGGCTTATACAATCAGTAATGAAAATTATATTGAATGAACAAAAATATGTATGTTTTTGAAAATAATTCTTTAAATAATTTAATGCAAATGGAACATTTTTGTCTCACTGTATTACCAACAAATGATATCTTCTCTATGTGTATCAACTATACAGATTCATTTTCAATTGCTGCTCTATTAAATAGGATTTGTATTTGTGTGTCAGAGGCCGTCCGATAGAGAGTAACACGGACAATTGAATGTCAATTTTAGAAAAATTTTTTATATTCGATATATAACAAACAACATTCAATTATATACATGTTTGATTGATATGTGCCTAATTTACAATTGCATTGAACAAAAGTATGTAGATATGTGACAGATTCTACAGACAATATCATTACCATATCATCATCCTCAAAACATAGAGCAACAAGTGTGGGTGGTTAGAAAACATAGATACATTCGAAATATTTCTATAGGAGCATCCGAGAAACACACATAGTTGAAAAGTGTGAAAATTCAGTTGTTAAGTACTTGAACTAAACCATATTATAATTAAATAGTTGAATCTATCAACTGTACAGTGAAGACAATCGAATGGAACCAGCAACTTTGGGGCTATTATAGTCCCCTATCTTTTGAACACAAACAAGATGAATAATCAAAGTGATCAATCAAAATAAACATTTCTAATCGATTAAACATGATTGATGAAATTTTTTGTTTTCGTCCATTTAGAACGTCCTTTTGATCTTATATTGACATGTCTGGTCAATAACTAAGTATCAATCGATGGATGACATGTTCAATGAGTTCCTTTTTTTTTTGAATAATAGATCATCGATCGATCAATTTGTCTGAACAATTATACACCTTCCAGTTCATTGACTATCTTCTTTTTCTCTGAAACTCTTTCTTTGAATCTTTTTTTTTCATCAAGAACTATTTTTTCAACCAACCGTCAACGAGAGTTTCTACATATGTTCGTTTTTCTCTTTCGATTTCTGTCGATCGTTCTCTCTCTGTCTTGCTGTTCAATAATATAAAAAGTCGATGATATTCAACAAAAAGGAATCATTTTGATTATCCTATCTTCATTGTTGCGAACAATATTCTTCTTACTAAGGTAAGTACTGCAAAATACTCTTTTTCTCATCCCTCATCCAGTTTATATTTTTTGACTACATAATTTTCCTATCTATACTCAATATCAGAAGATATACCATCGTAGTTTATCCTGATAGAATCGACTGATTTTATTGTAGCATCTCTTCATTCTTTAAAGATTTGTTTTAACCATAAAAGCATATCTTGTTTGGATTCTTCTTTTTGAATCTCTAATAGATATGTCATCTAAAGAGCCTAGTTGCTTAGGTGAAATATCGATATCATGGTAGCTTAACACATCCATACCCTAGTTTTCGACGCTGAACACGAATATCGTGACAGACTTAAAATTTCAGCTCAACGGACCGAGATCGAGCTTTTGATCTTCTCTCATAATGATACTTATTGACAGCATTTCGAAAAAAAGTGGTTTTTGAGAACAACCTTTTTTCGCTCATTTTTACATGGTTTTTTAGCGGAAGAGTCGGTGCAGTTTTGGGGAAAATCCCTATCGTGTTCAAAGCGTATTAAGGTCACTTCGGCATGTATTACTATTGACCTCAGTCATAAGTGAACGGTACCCATCGGCCGTTTTAGTAACCGTCTATCTAGAAGAAAACAAGTCTTAGCCAATGTTTATACACCATTTTGAAGTCCACCTAAAACCGCATCGATCTAGGCTATCTGTTGTCACAACAGATTTGACCCCACAGAAACTACCTGAGACAGAAAGTAGAATAGGCCAAAGGGACCAATACAGAGAAATTGATCTGGAAATTTTTTTCTTGACGGTCTCTGAAGAAACAAATATACAGACCTATGTCAAAACACACGGGCTATCTTTTTGGCATATTTAAATGAAGATCTAAGTAGGGGCCGATTTTGGACCTTATCCAGAGGTGTCATTTCAAGATAACATGTGAAAGCGTAGCCGCCTTCGGTGGCTGTATGTAAAGAACGATTTTATCTGTTTTAATCAGCATAAGAATTTCTTTTTTCGTTGACTTGTATTGATTTACTTCTTCGAAAATGAATCTTTTATACTAGTATGATGCCACTTGATAATCCTTATCAGTAACTAGTGAAATATCTATATGTATTGTGGTAATTTGTCTCACATCCCACCCTCATTTCGAAAGATCACATGTTAATCGTTGATATTTCGGTATCTTTTCAAAAAAAACCAAAAATCTGGTGTGTTCGAAGAAGATCTCCAGATTCAGAAGCAAAATGCATCATTGTTTGGCTTTTCTACACAAACTTTTTGTTTCTGCTTCGAGTGTGAAGAACGACTATGATTATGCTTTTTTCTCATATCTTATCATTACAATCAAACAAGTATGAGACTTTTTTTCGTGTCTGTGCTTACGCATAGAGGAACGGTGTTCCTTGTTGAAACCTTATCTATTCGGTCTTAGTCATAGTTTCACTTGTGTTTTTTTGTGTCTCCAACTGAAACTTGTCAAGCACGTTAGCAAATCACGAACTGTCTTGAATCGCAAATATGACAAGTCGATTCAGTAAGGGAACGGTGGAAATAATCAGGCATGTATCATAATCTTGACCTGAAAAGGAGGAATTCAATATCAATATTTGGAGTAGTGCACCCTACATATATATTTTATTTCAGCCAGCCACCGAAATCTCGATTTCGTTTGATCACACTTCCCAGACTCCTAAGTGTTCTTGTTGGAATTTTTGTCGTTACCACAATTGTATTCGCTACCCTCTATGGCATAAAAAAAACAGGATACCAGCAGCAACAACTGTAGTAACAACAATATTCCCACCTTCAACGACAACAACAACAACAACTACAACACCATTAACAACAACAGCAAAAGGTATTGTTCTTGCATTGAAATCAGATCTGCTAATTCTTTCGTTTCAGTCGATCAAGACTTATGCTTGACTCCATATTGTATCAAAGCAGGTAACTTACATATAATTTTGTAAGAAAATCAATAAAAAATAATTATTTATTTTGTAGCCTACTATCTAATCGAAAGTATCGATGAAACAGTTGAACCATGTGAAGATTTTTACCATTTTGCTTGTGGAACATGGCTGAAAAATGCTCGAATCCCTGAAGATAGTATGTAGCCATCTTTACATGGCAAAGTAAAATTGTAAGTTTATTTTAGCCAGTGTTCAAAATATCTTCAATCTCTTGGATACACAATTAGATTTCAACATAATTGGTATGAAGAAAAATGTCCCATCCATCTCTAATCTTATTTCTATTAAGATCTTTTATCATCAACACCGGGAAATGGAGCCGTTGAACCAAAAGCTGTTATTAATGCTCGTAATTTATACAAATCATGTATAAATGACACAAATATTGAAATTGATGGTGTCGAACTCGTTCTCCCTATCATTAATACTGAGCTTGGTGGATGGCCTATTTTACAAGGTGCTTCATGGAATGTTTCGACTTTTAACTTATCAAATCTTTTACTCAAACTGCGTAAATACGATAATGGAATCGTTTTTAGTGTTGCTACAGCAACTGATCAAAAAAATGCATCAGTTTATGACATTGACGTAAGAAATAATACTTGTTTAACATTTTTTAAAGAAAATATTTCAGCTCGGACAAGGTAGTCTCGGTTTACAAGAAAGAGAATATTACAATATTGAAACGAATGTTACTGCACCTTACCGTCAGTTTATGAATGATTTAGCTTCGCAATTGACAAATGAAACATCATCAATTCCAGCTGATGTTCTTGCCATTTATTTATTTGAAAAAAGTATTTCTCAAGTAATTTCTCTTTATTTTTTTTCGATATTTAGTAATATTTTATTCCTTTAGTATCATTGGACCTTATATGAACAACTGCGTCGAGTTAATGAAACTATTCAAACAACTGTTGGAAATCTTTCTAATTCATTCAAATCTAATGTAAGTATTTTTCTGAATTATCTGATTGATTTTTTAAATCATATAAATCAATAGTTTGATTTTACTAATTACCTTCGTCAATCGTATCTCATTGGCAATGTAACTTTACTCGATACCGACATCGTATCTGTCAGTGAAGTTGCATATTTAGTAAATCTTTCTTTAATTCTTGAGCAAACTCCAGCACGTGTTGTTCAAAATTATTTAATTTGGCGTTTTATGATGAATCGAGCAAGTAGTATGCCAAAACGAATTCGAAGTACTCGCGAACAATTTGATCGAGTATTTTATGGCATAAGTTCTGAACCAGCACGTGCAACAACTTGTGCTAATTACGTTAATGATAATATGGGTTTCGCAGTTTCTAGACTTTATATTAGAAAATATTTTAATGATAATGCTCGTAATCAATCAAAAGAGCTCATTAAAAATATTCGAAGTTCAATGATGACTATGCTTCAACAAGCGTCATGGATGGATAATGAATCAAAACAAAAAGCTATTGATAAAGTTATGGAATTTTTTTTTTCAAAAATTAATAACTAACATTTTATTTTCTTTGTAGGCTCAAGCTATCTATGAAAATATTGGTTATCCAGATTATGTAGCTAGTGATAATATAACACAATTGGAAAAAATGTATACTGAAGTAAAACTATCATATATAGATTTAATAAATTTCGAGTATTTGTTGGTATTTGAAAAATTTTAGTATGTTTTTAATGCATCATATATTAATAATGTTCTTGAAATGCAACGAGTTAAAGCTCGAGAAGATTTTCGAACACTTCGTGAAGTTGTTGATCATCGTTCATGGGGTGATCTTCCTCCAACTGTAGTCAATGCTTTCTATGAACCATCGACAAATGCTCTCTGTAATATTTTATTCTCTTTTAAAGAATTTTAGAAAATCAATTTTATTTTTTTTATTCATTAGCCTTTCCAGCTGCTATCCTGCAAATGCCGTATTTTAATAAAGATGCACCCAAGTAAATTTGAGTTTTTTTCTTTTGAAAGCTATTTATTTATTTTTTTCTTATATTTTTCCTTTAGCTATCTTAACTATGGTGGTATGTATTAATTTAGTTGGTATTGATTGGGAAAAAGTTATTTGATTTAGGTATTGGTATGGTAATCGGACATGAAATAACACATGGATTTGATGATGATGGTCGTCAATATGATAAAAATGGAAATCGAGTTCCTTGGTGGTCAAATAGTATAATAAACCAATTTAATGAACGTAAACAATGCATCATTGATCAATATAGCAACTATACAGTGGAACAAATCCATAAGAATGTCCCTTTTATTTTAATTTTTGATTCGATGATAAATTGATATGATTTATTTTTAGTTGAATGGTGAACAAACACAAGGAGAAAATATTGCTGACAATGGTGGTATCAAAAGTTCATTCTTTGCAAGTCAATCATATGCATGTGTTGAAAATTTTGAAAATGTAAATCTTTATTAAATAGGCTTATCAAAATTGAGTAAAGAAAAATCCAAATGTTGACAAAAGATTAGCAGGCCTAAGTAAATATTCTCAAGGACAAATGTTCTTTATTGGATATGCCCATGGATGGTGTGCAAAATTTACTGATGCTTATGCTTTAAATAGAGTTTTAACAGACGTACATTCTCTTGCACAATTTAGGTATTTTATAATCTTTTCATTTCTTATTTTGTTATTCATTGATACATTTACTTTTGTCTTATTTTTAGAGTTCTTGGTCCACTGTCGAATTTTGCTGAATTCGATCGTGTATTCAACTGCACACCTGGTCAAGGAAATAGTCGAGTTAAAAAATGTGCTGTTTGGTAGTGTGTCTGTGCGCGCGCTTATGTTAATTTAAATAAATACTACTATTTAATCTTTTCTTTTTATAGACATTTTTCTTTTAGAATAAAAATAGTGAAAAATGAAGAACATTTTTTCTCTTAAAGTCTCGAACTGTTTCGCATCAGCTAACTCATCATTCGGTGGAATTTATCAAGAATCAATGAAAAATAGAATTGAACTGAATGAAAGAAGTATTCAAAAGCCAATTACTCATAATGAATGACATAGAAATGTATTCAGACTTTTTATCTTATACAAAATTGATTAGTAGAGTATAGGTGTGTAAAATCATAATTCAGGCGTTTTCGATTTTAATTACCAATAACAGCATCATCTTTTTGATAAAGAAAGGTAATCAATGTTATATTGAGCATAATGAATTTTAGCAATGCTTAAAAACAAAAACAATTACTTGATCAAGAACAAAATTCAAGTGATTGATCTTCTCATTCCTAGTAAACAAAAATCGGTTGATGAGGAATTGTTCACAATCTGTCTCTTAACATGAACAAACATTTACTTCACTTCGTTGTTTTCATTTCATGTTCATACGAATCTCTTGAATGGCTCAGAATTTCATTTGTCATTTCATATACAGATTTTTGTTTTGAAAACGGATATAAATATTCGTAATAAACAAATATTTAAAAAAGAAGTTGTCAATAACTTGAATTTTAGTATTTCTAATTTATTAAATAAGAAATGAGAAAAAGTTTAGAAATATTATGATCATAGGCGCCTCAATAGGTGAACTCGTTTAAAAGAATCCGACAAAATCTATCGAAAATCTTTCAATCTACCAACTGAATCATCGATTACTTGCTAGCTTTATTGATCTCAGGATATATTTGGTTATGATATCTGATACGTGAATATCTTATTGTATTTTTTAATGTTGACTGCTAAATGAAAAATAACAAAAAAGAAGTACACAGTTTCAAAAGAAAACATGGTGCATATATTCAAATAAATTGTTTGTCTACGGCGAGGCTTCTTTGAAAGAGGTTTTCATATGTAATTATATATATGCATTGTAAATAATTGGGAAAAAAAAGACTTTTTTTTTTGCATACGCTTCGAAGAAAACTACATTTTTTAACGTTTACACAAACAAGTGCGACACTCCTTTGTAATAAGAATAAAAGTACGTTGTTACTTTTTTATGAAAAGTGTGCTGCAATACTTCCGCTTCGTTGATTGTAACAAATATATTACAAGTAGAGTTACCATGGAAAATTTCCTGTTATTCTTTTACACAAAAGTACTTTTTAAATAGTTGTCTACTTTTTTTTCTTCTATTAAAAACAAAATATTAACATTAGTAATTTCAAAAATATAGATTTCAAACAAAAACTATGTCGAGAAGAAACTTTGTCTGTAAATATGTATGCTGATTTTATTCTCGTTTCTCTTTTCTTGCTATTTAAATATTCTTTTTGTAGAATCCAGCTCAATATGATTTTGCATTCCAATCACTTCCTATTAATCGTCGTCGATGTATTGCCTTTCTTCCCGACAAGTATTGATACAAATATATATATACATAACTCTTCCTTTGTTTCTTATAGTCCAAATGACAAATTATGTCATTGTAATCGAACTAAAGATGAACATCTCAATACGAATGATCAATGGCAATCGAATGAAAAATGCTGTGCAGATATTCATACGACGAAAGATTCAACAAAAGAACAAGGACTTTCTCTCATAAATGGAGCACCAGTAAGAAAATTATATTCGTCTTTGATTGTTTAATTTTAATGAAGTAGTATGTACGATGTGATATTCAAACTGATCCATCTATTGTCGAAACAATACTACTTGATATTTGGCGCATTCCACGTCCTTCACTTCTAATGCAAGTAACAGGCGGACATAAATACTTTAAATTACGAGGAAAAATGGAAGTTAATTTTCTTGATGATTTTGTAAAGTTTGTGAGTAAATCAAGTAAGAAAAGTACTCTTCATCTGCCTACTTTGACAGTCACTAATCTATTCAGATAGTTGGTTGTTAACTAATGGAGCAAATGTTGGTATTGTACAACTCATTGGACAAGTCATTCGTAAGAGAAAACTGACACAACTATAAGATACGACTGTTCCTATTACCGTATGTATTTATAGATGTGTCAAAAATATAAACGATTTTCAAAGATCAAAGAAAAATACAGATGTTCTAAGTTATAGCTAATTTAAAAAGTCGAATAGAAGCTCTTGAAAATAAAGAAATTAAAAATATCCAAAAAAATAGTCATATTTGATACCTAGATAAGCTGTTAGTCAATCTACAATGTCTTATTCGATCATTTTCACGCAGTACTCGCGCATCTCTATAGATGTTTTTTTTCGATTAAGCGCTCTGTGTTTTGGGATAACGCTAAAGACCATTCTTAATTAGTTTTGCAGAGACTTGAATGAGAAATCTTTCGGCAAAACAATCATATCTAAATCATCAATTAGAACAAAATTTAAAACACATAAAAATTAATCAAGTTGAGTGCGACTGATTTATTTTTTGACAAAAAACAGAAGCACAAACGAACAAGATAGCTCGAATGATTGGTTTGTTCGACCACATTATAACTATGAACTCTAATTAAAGTCAATATGGAATTTTTGTATTCGCTGATTACCAGAATCAAGAACGTAAAGATTGTTTTGTCTATCGAAGGACAAATCACAAGGATAATTGAATTGATTTGCTTGTGCTCCTTGTCCATGTCCACCAACAACAACACTACCTTGTGTAGCTCCTTTCAACCAACGCATTACTCGATGATTGTACCGATCTGCAACATAGACAGTACCTAGCTCATCAACCATTACTCCATGAGGACATGTCAATTGTTTCAGATCATTTCCTGAGCTTTGGCCGCCAGCAACAACAATACCTTGTTTTGCACCTTTCATCCATTTTATCACACGATGATTGCCATAATCTGATACGTATACTGAATGATTCTGATCGACGAAGATGTAGTGAGGATAGCTAAGCTGGTTGAAACCACCACCTTGTTCATTTTCACCTGCTACTATTGTTCCATCAATGTCGCCGATTTTCCATCGTTTCACTTCATGCTTTTCATAGTTCGAGACATAGAGATATCCATCGTAATCCATTATCATACCCCAACAGGCAATACTCGAAATGATTGTTTCTCTACTAGTACCATTTTGACCAGGCCATCGTACTATTCGTTTGTTATAATAATCACAGTTGATAAGACAATCACTCTGTTTATCGACAATTACCTTCAGTGGACCATCTAATTGATCATTTCGATTTTCTTGCCTATTTCCACCTGCCACAACTTCGCCATTCATTGAACCGTTTTCCCATTTTACAATACGATGGTTGAAATGGTCAGTCACATAGATTGTTTGATCATCATCAACATACGTATATACAAAGTGGCCTAGCGAGTTGATTCAATCCATTACCCCATTCATTTCCTCCAGCCACTGTAATACCGTTGTGTATCCACCTTGTATTGGCACTATCATTCGGAATCCGCAGCGGTGCTAGAATAAAACAGAGATTTTTAGTGAAAATGTGTGGTCCTTGTTTTCTATTCATCAGTATTGAACCTACTCGAACAGAAATAAACTTCTTTTTAAAGAAAACAATCAGATTTGCTCTGCGATATACAATGAGCACGAAGAAGCACACCAAAACAGTTAAGTATTATTTCTCTTGTTCTATAAAGTATCATATTTTTTTGCGATTTCTGCAATGCTATGCTGTTTTTTAGCTGATTCTAAGTCATCAGTACTAAATATAAGATTAAATGCTTTTTTAAATCTTCCAAATATGTTTTCACTTTTCTACCTATAACTTCATTCATTTTCTTTTTGTTACATTTCAAATTGACCTATTTTTGGTTTTTATTCACATAAAGAAGTATGTCTATCCACAGATTTGAAAACTATCTAGCAAGTATAATTTTTGTTGAACGAGCAAAATCACTTGGAAGATTTTATAAAGACAATAAAACTTCGATTTCTCTCAAAACTCTTTATTCAAATATAATATTCTTCGATGATTCCTATTTAAACATAGCTAAAGAATTTCATCTTCATTGACTCAGTCTCGATGAACAGATATTACGACAAGTAATGCAATGCAAACATCTCTAAGTCTTCTACTGAAAGTTGGTTATTATGGTAAGGATTTCGTTCATCTATATATCAGAAGCATACGTGCGATGGACCTTTCAGATCAATATCTAGTCGTTCGTCGGCGTGCTACTCACGGCTAGCCACTTTAATGTTCAAGTCTACCTTACTAATCAGTAGTAGTGCTTCTAATGATTTAGTTCATTCACTTTGGGGTCCTATCAACTACACTATGTTAATGTAGTGTCTCTAGCTGTAAGCAAACAATAATTAGCTAAAAATATGCTCTGGAAAATGATTGCAATAAAAATGACTATTTCATCTAACAAAATTTGAATAGTATACGTTGGGATTTTCACTCAGGAAGGTAGTAAGTGAATGATATTACAATCGTGAAAAAGTTGCATCTGAAATAATAAGCCAATATTTTATGATGGATTAAATAAGAATCATTTTTTTTCTTCACGAGTTTTGTCTATAATAAAAATAATCCATAATAGTTAAAAACAAAAAAAAACATCCTTTACTTTTGTTGAATTCTTTCGGAATGGTTAAAGTTAACAAAAGTTGAAATATATTAATAATCTTCTTTTTTTCTAACACTGTTTGCTTTATAGTGG
>CAJNOP010001111.1:35075-51598 GCA_905250075.1 Rotaria sp. Silwood1
ATCTTAATGATGAAATTCTTGTTCATATGCCTCAACTTCATACATTCATATTTTATATTAGTACAGAAACAGTCGTTTGTGATTTAATTCATCTGAAATCTAATGATGATATTCAAAAACCATTTATAAACACAAAATATGGACAAATGGCTTGTATCACAGAATGTTTCTATATGTTTGATAATATGTTCCATATTTATTCGCTTTCATTTGCATTTACTCATCTACGAAGAATCGGCAATAAATTTCCAAATGTTGTATTTGACAATGTAACTCACTTGGTTGTCTACGATATCAGTCCATTGAAACATGAATTCTTCATGCGAATTAGTCAATCTTTTCCAATATTGAAGTGTTTATCTATACAAAATCGGATGTACCAGTTATGGAATCGTGATGAATTTATATGTGATAACTATTTAGCATATTCAATTATCGAATATCCTCATCTTATATCACTCGACTTCATGTGTGCGCATATGGATTATGTTTTGCAACTTCTATTAGAAACAAAGACACATCTACCTCATCTAACTGAGTTAAAAGTCAAATATAGACATTTGACAGCTGTAACAATGAACTTTACAAGAAATGGAACACGACACAATTGTTCAAAAGTTAAAAGATTAATTTTTCGAAAAACCAGAACGTTTTTCAGAAGATATTTATCGGTATTCTCCTTCATTGTAAATTCAATTCTATGTTGATAGTGTAGATAAAAATAAATGATATAAAAATGTTTATATCCATAACAAAATAAATAAGAATAAGAAATATGAATTTTTTATGATCAGATATCGGGTTGTATCATATATTTCCATTGACAAATTATTCTTTTTATTCTATTGGTTTATATTTATAAGTAAGAGTTTTAAGAGGGAATTATTAAAACAGTTCTGTGAGTATTGTTGAAATTCAACACTAAGAAGCAGCAGAATATCATCTAACAAAACCTATTTTCTGTATGTAGGAGCAGCTAGTTAGAAGATATTCTATTATTCTGGTCATACTAATAATAACTCAATGACATCAATCTACTTAAATAAAATATACAATTTGTGTAAAACTTTTTGTTCCTATTGGAATTTTGATTAAACCTCAACTGAATTTAATAATTAAATAAAAATACTAACTTTCAAAGTGATTCATCAATTTTAAAATTTGGATTAACTAATAGAGAAATAAAATTAAGAAAATCTTTTGTGGAATAAACAGGACGAAAACGATTTAAATATTTAAAAAAAAAATTAAATAAAAAAGTAAAACCTCCACAAATATGACCAAGTTCATTCCAATGTCTTCCTACAGATTTCATTTCATTTTCATTTCTCTATTTAAATAAAAACTAAAACAAATTTTATTTATAAATTAAAATCAACTTGTCATGCAAATGGTAAATTAACTTGACTACACATTGTATTTAAACTTTTAGCTATTCGTTTTTCCCATGTTGACTAAACAATAAGAAATAAGAAGATAATTAACAACATATAAAAATTCATACTTGTCCTGAAACAATCTATTTCATATTTATGTTTATCAAATGATGAGATTTGAGTTGATTTAAATAAATTTTGATAATTTTCATATTGATCTTTATTTGAAAACTGAAATAATTTTAAGAAATAATAAAAAAAAGAGATTTAATAAACCTTCTTGCTTTATTGTTTTAAGTAAAGATTCAAGATCTTCAACAGGTTTTCCAGATGAGATTATTAGTTTCTATATAAAAGATTTTACAAGAATTTTTTGTTAATAAATTTATTTAAATATCCTTGAATTTGATTTTAAAATGTTTGTTTTAATTTATCAGTAGTTCAGCGTGGTACAGAACATATTAAAATTCTTAAACAATGAAATCAAAGTAACATTTGAGACTGTTCTTTTTTTTTTCTAAGAGAAAATTATTAAAACTGATTCACTTTTTATATACTGAACTCACTTGATGAAAAAGTAATTTATTATTGACTAAAAAAATTCTCATGTTAATATTGTTTCCGAAGGGGTTTCAAAAAAATTCGAAACAATATAGAAAATATTAATTTCAGTTTTCTAATATTTTGCAGTTGAAAGTCTTGAAAACTAGTTATAGATTTTCGTGTAAATATACCAATTTTCTTGAGATTTTAAATAATTTTTAAGAATCTTTAATTATGTGTCTAGCGCATCATTTATCTAAAGATTTTGCTGTATTCTTGCATAAAGGAATTTATGATAACTCTCAAAGTTTTTTTCGAAATTGAATGATAAGAATTTTTTTAAATAGATTACAAGAAATCACTATGTCATAGTTAATTTAGTTTATTTTCTCTGATTGATATTCATTAGAATGTATATTAAAAATGGAATAAGAAGACTTTTCATAATCTATTTCAAAAATAGAATAAACCGGTAGACTAAGACTTCAACAAAGATATTATTACTTGTTCTTTATTTAATTGATATGTTAGATATGAAATAATAAGTTAGACATACATTTAATCGATATTGAACTCGTGTTAAATTTAGTAATTCAAAATAAAATATTTATTTTTGTTAGCTGAAATACTTCTAAATGCTAAATAAATTAATTTACTACCAGGTTTGCAGCTTCTTCCGCTTTTTGCTGAAAGTTTCCGCTTTTTTCTCGCTGTTTCGCTTTTTTTCGCTTTTTGATTTAAAGAGGCGATGTATTTCCAAAATACGTACAGAGTAAAACTTGTTATTGTTGAATAAAGTCTTACTGTTTATATATTCAGTTAACCATCACTCTTATAATGTGACAGAGATCGTCACAGGGCACTTTTATGTCCTGCTCTATGGCAGGGCTTCTAAATTGAGTATGCTTGTAGCAAGATCTAAAATCTTCATAAAAATTATGTGATTGTTTTCGAATTTTGGTATCCATATTTTTTTAGTGTCATTTCGAAACTATGCTGCAATCAAACATGGTATGTCATTAAAATGTATCACGGATAAAAAAAGCAGCACTCTTGTACAAACTCTAAAAATATCTAATTTTATTAGATTTGTTCTGTTGAAAAAAATGATTAAAATGTTACTATTTTAATCAGACTATCGAATTGTTTAATGCGTTCTTAATGACAATATGGATGAAGGTTTTTTCTGCAAGTGAAAGTTGAGACTTCCGATCTTTTCTTACTCTTGACTACGAAAAATGGTGCGTGTAAAGCTAAGTTAACTTCGATACATATCATACTTCAAGATATCACCCTAATTGGTAATTCAAATTATAAACTTCAATGCCAATAACTTTAACTATGAAAAGCTTTTTGCTAGCATTTACTTATAAAATCAAGAGTTTTGAAAAAAATTTATACGATTCAATTTTTCATGTAAAAAAATGGTTAGAAATCAGATTAAAATCGATTCTTTTTGAAATAAAAGTTGATTGAAATGGCGCTATTTTAATCAGAGTTTTCAGCCTTAAAGACAGATTTCATTTTATTTTTATCTATTTTAATAACTTAATAAACTTTAATCAGCTTAAATCTATTTTTAATAATCAGTGAAAATTAATTTATATTTAGTGATCGATTAAAATATATTTAAAAAGATCAAAATCAAATGAAATCTATCTGCAACGCTGAAAAATCTGATTGAAATCAGATTAATATATCGCCATTTCTATCTATTTTTAATGCAAAACAATCGATTTCAACCTGAATTTAAGTCTTTTGTATGGGCTGACATACTTAGCAATAAGTTTTGCAGAATGCCCACTTTTATTCTAACAATACAAGCTTAATAGATGTAAATTAATTTTCATTATAAAAAGTAGTCTTTTATAAAAAGGCTAGCTTATTATGTGTTAGTCCAAAAAACATTCACAGAGGGTGTTGGTACGCATGGTTTAAAAACACCCACACCCCAAAACAAAGAGCATATCAACTAATATGAAATGATTAATCTTCAAGGAATAATATCAGGTAGTTGAAAAACAATCAAGTAGCATACAACTATTCACTATAGCAACATGATTTTATTACAGTAATTTCGTAAAAAAAATTTATTGAACAATGTCAAAATTAGGGGTGGTACTTTATCTTTACTTTAACGAGTAAAGTAAAGCTGAGTTACTGTACTTTACCTGTAAAGTAACCGTATTTTACCCGAAAAGTAAAGTAAAGTGAAGCATCTCTTAGTTTACAGAAAAAGTTAGATGGAGTAATATCAGATAAACTCAAGCATGTAGTTAATGATTATTGATTTATTAGCTCATTATCGCACATTAGTCACATTCTAATACGTCAAAAGTTGCATCGAAATACGGATCGAGAGTCCTGAATTCTGAAACTCTTTTTAATATCTCGAGAATCAACATTGAGCCCTTATTAGTTTTCAGGGTGTGGGTGTGAATGGGTGTGGGTATGGGTGTGGTTGTCGGTCTTCTCGTCACCCACACCCTTAGAACAATTAAAGATTTGTGGTCAAAATAAAGATTTAAGAACTCAAATGACTATAGCATAAGTATTAAGTTGTTTGGATCGTTTCTGTGAAATTATCTTTGCAAATCATGATTTTATGGCTTTATACACACAGTATCGATTAGATGTAATCAAGGACTCAAGAGCAACTTATGAACTTGTGCTAAACTACATATCTCATGGAAACTATAGATGTGTAGACATACTGTTAGATGACATGAACGAAAACTGTTTCAGATCCAGAGATGTAGGGCAGATTAAATACCATTTAGAAAGTTCTTTCAAAACCCAAGATGAAAGATACTAAAAGTATGGCAATTTAGCTAGATGGAACCATTGAAAAAGAACAAAATCATAGAGTTCAAATAAGAGAAATTCAGGAAAATGTTGAAAAAATTCTAACTGCTTTGAGTAAACATACTATCATGGTGTTACTTGACAATGAAAATCAAAGTACTCTTCGAAACTTTAATAATGACATAAATAAAATTTTGTCTAAGGTTTTCTTAAGAGAACTTCGTTCTATCGAAGCTTATATCAGTGCTGATCGTTTTTGTCATGCTGAACAAAGCATGGATAATCTCAGTTGTATGGTATGCGAATTAGCAGAAATTTGTATGTCTGATTCTGTTACTGAGAAAAGTAAAGATCTAAAGAAAAAGCTAGATGATATAGTTAGTACAATTGCAAACCGCTATGAGTCTTTCAATATAGAATATTATCCACAACATTCACCTAAGGATCTTTTAAAGAAATTAGAAACAACTGAATTATGTGATAGACCAAGATATCACGAAGCTCGTATGTATGTACTACGTAATATTCAGTAAAAGTGTAGTTCTGCTATAGATAGTCTATATGATACTCCTTCAGTGTAATGCATTGCAAAAATTCGTTCTTTAAATTACTTAATATGCTTTTGACTAGAAGAATTACAAATATCATTCAAATTGCATATCGATGAATTGAGTCAATTACTCACTGATGAAAAGAAAATGCGGAGATGTAATTTTGATGCTCATTCAAACATTGATACTCCGACGTTTTCATCATCATAGATATACGTATATTTGTTCAGCAGTGAATAAACTCTGTTTTTAGTTAATTAATGCAATGCGAATCATACCATTGATATAGTTTCTTGTGACTCTCGTTGTTTCTTTTACTTTCTTTCCATCCAGAAGTATGCATCAAAGAGAGTAAGTGTCAGTATGGATAAGTGTGTGTTTAAAGTAGATCAGCAATAAATGTTTTTGATTGTTCTTTAAATAATTTTTATGTTTTAATGTAAAAACTGAATAAATAAAGGAGTAACAAGAATAATAAAAAGTGGAAAAAGAAATAATAAATGTGTGATGTTTGTACTTAGCTAAACTGATACAAACACACAGGAACACACGTATTGTGAACTCTATTCTATTATTCGATCGACTGATCATATATTCTGGTATAAACTCAATAAACTTATTTGATTCTAGTTCTTGGTAAAGAATTTTTTCAGGTGAGAAAAATAGACAGTGCTGAAAAACCAATAAGTTCACATACAATTGTTTGGAGTATTGACTAGTACAATCAATCATTTGAGAGGGTGAGAAATATTAAATTAATAACAAATTACAATTTGAACATTACATCTTCCTCAATTACATATCATCAATGATCATGATAAGTCAATAAATTTAGCCAGTATTATCATCCGAAATTCTTCTCGTAGGTTATGAAGAAAAAATAAATTAGTCTGCAATATATTTATTATCAAAAAGCATTTTTTGGCTTCATCGATCGAGCTTGCAACATGGAATAAGTTTTCAATTTCGATATGTATGACTCCTTTTTTCCTATAATGGCATGGTCAAGAGTCATGGAATTTGAGTGTGGGTATAGGCGAGTGAAGAGATGCCTAACAGTCATACCCTTCATACCAGATCTTCGACATTTTTATGTTTTTCTTATGAAAAATTTATCACTATGATGAATACAATAAAAGTAGAAAAGTGATAGATTTAACATAAGAAAAAAATTTAAAAACGAAAAAGTTTGATCTTCTCCTTACGTATTTGTCACACTTAAACTAAGGTAACTAACATATTGATATTTGAGATATTCATGTGTGAGTGTGGGTGTGAACAGTATAAAACTGAGTAGTTAGAGAAGCTCACAAAAAATGGCACTCTAACTATAGAACTACTGTTTTATAATATACTACAAACAATGTTTAATTCAAGAAAAGTATTGGGTTATGCGATGCATTTTAACATACACTTTCAAACGAAATTAAATTTGTAGAATGAAGACTCAAGATTCATGAAACAGAAAATGACAAAAATCATCTAAACTTTTTGAGACATGATGTGCCAAATAAAAACTATGTCGTTTATAATAAGCAGCCCTCTTGGTATCTTCCCATGTATTTATATCAATTTTTCATTTTTTTCTTAACTGAAAAAGGAAACGATAGACTAATATCAATTTGGACGTTAAAAACGAATAAATTATCAAGATCTTTCTCACTCGTTTTCAGATAGTGTAAATGAGATTATTACTGTTATCATGTTGCTGACAACAATCGGGAAAAATTCAGACACTAAGCGATTTACCTGGTTGTATCCTTATTGAATTAGATCAACAGGAAGTCACAATATCAAGTCGATTTGGATAAACAAGAGTATCTATCAACTCTTATCATTTTTCTGCTATTATAATAAAAGCCAACATTAGTATATTCAATGTCATCAAAAAATTATAATTAGAAGAAAGAACACTCGAATAATTAATTTTAAATTCTTTTCTTATGCTTCAAAAAAATGTCTTCTCAAATCATGACAACACATTTTGTTGATTACTATTCGTATTTTTAGATGTTTGACATTTAACAATTAGCAAAATGTTCATAACAATGTAGTGGCGTAGCCAGAAATATAGCCATGGAACAACAGCCCATGAATTTTTTTTTTAAATCAGATATTTTCAAGTTAAAGAGCACATTTGTGGAACTATACAAATACTTTACAATGATTTTGATAATTTCAGTTTTTCCTAGCATCAATAAGTTTGACTTCTAGTCTGGAAATAAAACTAAATACAATATGTATGAAACTCTTTATTTCTTCATAATCTAGGAGTAAAAAGTTTTTAGTTGATGCTTCTTCGACATTTTTTCCCATATACATGGTGTTTGGTTTCTTTCGAATTAATTTTTAAAATAAAAATTATCAGATTTCGTATTTATATTTTCAATAATTTGTAATTTTTCTATATTTAGATTTTTGCTCTAAGAATAGAATAGTTCAAATTCAACTAAAATTATAGTTTCTGTATCTCAAAATATTTCTTTTTGTTATAAATAATACTATTGAGTAGTAATAGAAATTTTTAAAAAATACATAAAAGAAATATGAACACATCAAAATAGAAAATTGATGCACAGTCAGTTGTGATACATTTTTTGTAGTACATTGTGTTGCTATATTAGATTGGTTGTTGTTGCTCGTGAAGCCATAAGTGATGAGCGTTACACATGGTGCGCAACATGAATATATTAAAAAAACATTTTCTCGACTATAATGTAGCACCATTACATGTCCCGTCTAAATCAGAGCCCTTCATCTATCAACCTCCACATAAATAATTAAGTTACATCAGTCAAAGTAATGATAAAAGTAAATCTTTTTTTATAACTTATTTTTACAATATCTTTTAATTTATTAAGTCTCTTTATATACAATAGACAAATAATAATATTATGTTAGAAAGAAAAATTTATGATTCTAAACTAAGTAGTCTTTAGTTGTCAGTTGATGTACAATACGCATATAATATCAGTGAGAATAATCGTTAAAACAAAATTAATCAGTTCATTTATATGAGTTTTTCATTTTTTCCAAAAAAATGTTCTTTTTTACAGACTGGAGTACACTGTACAAGACTCTAATTCAGTGTATAAACTGGAAATTGATATAGAGAAGTAGTCTAAACTTTTAGCTAGTTAACTACAAAAAAAAATCATTTTTAAGAACTTAAACATTTCTTCCTGAAAAGGTTCGTTTTCCTTTACAAAGTCAGTCGTGTCTGCAGTGATGTCGATTGACTATTCGTTAGTTATCAACAAGAAAATCATTAATTTATTTTGTTTTTATTGGAACTTAGCCACAAGAACATGTCAACAGTTATTTTTAGAACTAATTATATAAAAAATGATATGATAGTTGATTATTTTCTTATTTTATACTACCCTTAAATATGTCAGAGTTGACATCGAAAGTGAATGTGGTGCTAGAGAAAACGAACGACAAACACCCAAACGAAAATAGTTCATTATCGGAAATTATATATGCAATATTCAATGAATTTGTTTGATATCCTTAAAGAAAAACTTATTATTGGAATCATTCATTTATGATTAATAAAGTCAAGTTTTATCATCTATAATTTTATTACAAAAAAAAATCAAGAATAATTAATTTTCATTCATTTAAAATCACTAATGAAGAAGGCAGGAAGATTACAATTTATAACTTGTAACAGTATTTCATACATAACTTCGAGCAAAAATAATGTCTTCAAAATACTCAAATATTTCGTTCTTCAATGACTGAGATTTATTTTATTTTTCAATAATGTAACCGTCGTAAAAAAAATGCATCGTGTTATTTATGATTCTTTGTATTACTCATTCTTTGTACATATTGCTTTTTTTCCTCACTTAATAATCGAATGATTGCGCCTACATATTTTGCATGATCAAAATAAAGTCAAGGATGACATAAACAGATTAGTTATTGTTAATATGTTTGCTTCATCTATTTACATAGTTTCTATTTCTATCTCTCTTTGTATTGTACAAAAAGAAATGTATTTTATCTGTTCTTTTTTCTTTCAAAAGAAATAGGCAGTATAGTGTAGGTTTTTAGTTTTCTTTGATAATTATTGACAAAAGAAATTTCTTTTTTGGCGTCATACATAATTCATGCATATAAATGACGCATGACGGTCATAATGCTTTCATTCGATTACCTGCATCATTATCATCAAGCTATATTGAAGAAAAAATATTTCTTGAAAGAGAAACAAAAAATATATTATTTGAAAATAAACAAACTCAATTATAAAAGTAATTGATCATTATATTATTGACGAAAACGAAACTAATACAAAAAAAAATGTCAATATTGAGCTCAACTTCATCAACTGTTAATCAACGTATATTAGAAAAAGATGTTAATTCAAAATCAACATCAAATGCACAATTAAAACCGAAAGTATGTTAAATTAAATAAGATAAATTGTATTTTTGTTTCTCTCTTTTTCAAAGGGAATATTAAAAAACGCAACAAGTTCTTCGTATAACAGTTTAATTAATCAGTCGTCTAATAATCATAAACTGTCTCCACGATGGCAATTACATCTTGAAACACGATATAAAAACAATAATAAAGAAAAGATTAATGATTCTGTACCGGTGATTTCTGATAATACTAGTCTAACTAAAACATCAAGTACTTCAACACTTGTTAAACGAGTTACATTTAATGATATGACACACGATATTAACTGTAAGTCAAGTAAATCAATGTCTACTATAACAATATATTCACATAATCAAGAAAGAAATTCTCAAAATTTACATTTAATGAAAACAACAGAAAAAAACTCTGGCGAAGAAAATTCTATTGATAAAACGCAATTTCATACTACAGATTCGTCACAATTTGAAAAACTCAATGTTAAGGAATCAAGCGATGATGAACAAAGCAATTATAATTTTTATTAATATTTAAAAAAATGTAATTCTGTTACTGTATTCACCATTTAATGAGAGAATTGAAAGATTTATTTTTCAGTCTCATGATTCATTATGGTTTCTTTTTCTCAAAATGATTCGTCTACATATTGTATGCTTTTTTTGTTTTCATATAATTTATTTTTTCTGTGATGAATTTTTTGTGTTTTTTTTTGCTATTTCATACTAGATTATTAGATAATATATAAACATGATAGATTATAATCTCACATAATCCACTTCAATTCACTAAGTTTAGAAGAAAAATTTCAAAAATGTCTACAGAAGAGAATAAAAAACATTCAAACATTTGATAGACTCTTATGCGACCAACTATAGGCGAAATAAGCTAAACAATAACAAGTGTTCAATTATTAGTCAGCTGATTTTCCAAGTTGGACTAGATACGACAATAACATCAACAGAGAAAATTTTTCTCTGTCGAACTGTGTTTTTGGTTTTTTTTAAGTGGAATGTAAATATAGAAACGTCATAAACAATAACATTGTAGTGACAGCTTTTTGTGTATTTTCGTTTTTATTGAGTAAAATCTTGAAAAATTGCATTGAAGCTAGACAAACAAAACACTTGTCTAGTTTATTTACATTAATTCGGCTCAGGTGTTGTTGCATATTGATTTAGAAAAAAGTATTTAAATATATGTCGTCTACCAATATGTATATTCGATATTGATCGGATTATTCATCGAGTCATAGGGATATATTATTTATAGATACCGTGCAACAACATTATGTTGAAAAATAATCGTACATACTAGGCTTTCCGATTGGTAGATCAAACAATAGAATAGCATTACCTTCTTTGATAATTTATGTAATTTCATTTGGATAAAACGATTCGAAAATTTCTATTGTTTCTCGCTTCATAGCAGAGTATTGACATTTCGGTAATCATGTTAGAATATTTTCAAGTTTTTCTAGATTTCTCTTTCTTTTTCTGTTCATGATCATCTTTTTTTTTCTTTATTAATACTTATTTTCTGATTGGCAACATCTATGAAATGAATCAGCTACACAATAAAACTCCGCTTTTAAAAAACATATAATCCACTAGATTATTTCTATCAGGAAAGATTGAGTCAAAAATTTATAGAAAAAAAATATATCATGAACAACAAATAGCATAAATTATATATGTAAAGATATTGTTCTCAATCCGAATTATTTTCAGGAGAAAACAATCTAAATAATGGTATATTTACTATGTGCTTCTGTCTTTGTTCTTTCTGACTAATGGTTGTTCACTTGTTTGAAACGTAACCTTGATATATATCCAACAACTAAAAGCTTAGGTAAAGCAATAACCAAGAAGCTCAATGCGACACCTATTCACGAATACTAAAAGACGTTTAGAAATGTATTCATAGGATGAAGCTTTGTATTGAACATCATGAGGACTACTTCAAAGATTTACTGTAAACAAACGAACAAAATCTATTCTTTTTTTTTTTTAATAGATAGATCGACACGAATCGCTTCTTTTAAAGTGGTTGTCCTTTATAGATACGAATTGATAACACAGAAATATGCATAACTGCATTGTTTGATTATAGGTTTCTGTTCTTTTCTCTTTCTTTCTTTCTTCTTTTTTTTCCTTTTTAAGTCTTTCTCTTTCGATTTTGTTCTTTCTTCTTTACTTTTTGTTCTCTTGTCTTTTGTTTTTATAGGTTCTTTCCTCTTCTAGTTACTCGCTCTACTTGTGTATCTCCACTGCTGTTTATCATCATTGTTTCTCTCTTTCTCTCTCTCTCTCTTTTACACTGGTTTATTCTTATTCATATATTTATCCCCATAATCGTATATTGGTACTCAGCACAGTATATTGTTGGCACAATGTATAACACTTTGCTTTAAAGATGTAGCTATTCGCTTATACATCTATATTTCTCTCTTTTATGTTGTAAGCACTTCCGAGTGTTACATTTATTAGAATAATAAAAAAAAAAAATCTTTTTTTTTTATAGATAAATACTAGAAAGTAACAGAGTTTTTGGATTATCTTATGTAATTAGTTTTTTTAAACTAAACTCTCTATCATTGAAAAAACATTCATTCAATAAATTTTTATCTTTTATTATCAAACATTCGAGTAGATTTAACAAGGAATGGTTCCTAGGGGTGTGTCCCGTGGATTTTAATGAAACCTATGTGAATTTGTTAAGACAAGTATATCTATCTTAGGTATGAAACAATTAGCGGCTATGACTATCTCGATAAAAAATTATAGTTGAAAGATTTTCCGAAAAAATTGAGATATATACTCCGCTATAGTTTTATTTCTTAAGGATTTTTTCTTTTTCAGTCACGATGGTTAAAGGCGAGTTGCATACTATTTTATAGAGTACGAATAGCTCTACAAAATAGCTTATCTCGTTTGTTTCGCTACAAATGCAAGAGAAGAAACGATCATGCGACTATTTCAGGTATACCCATAAGTATGGCTTTATTTTCTCGAAACTTGATGACTTATTGTTTTGTCTATTTTCAAAACAAAAAGTGCAACCATAAAAAAGTTGGTCTTATGTAAATTATAGAGCTTTTTATGGTGTATCTTTTGATATATTTTGTTTTTAAATTAAATATATTAGTTGATTGGAAAATAAAACACAAAATGCGACCATTAATTATGTGGCATCTGTTGTTTCGAGAAAATAAACCCATATACTTCTGGATATACATCAAATAGTGACATGATCTTTTCTTCTCTTGCAAAATTCTTAAGAAAAAATCCTTAAGAAAAAAAATATATAGCGGAGTATATATCTCAATTTTTTCGGAAAAATGTTTCAGCTATAATTTTTTACCGATTCAGCCGTAGTCGCTAACTGTTTCATACCTGAGCTAGACTACATAAGTTTCATTAAAATCCACAGAACACATCTAGGAACGTTTTCTTGTTAGAGAATAAACTATTGTTTTGTTAATAGAGATAATTTTGAGAAAAAAAACTTCAATTATCAATAATGTTCATCTAATAAAAATAAATAAACTAATGAAAATGATCTCGATAAATGATCTGTTACATTTCTAATATTGTTCACGTTTGATATTTAGTTAGAGAGAGAATGTCCTTATTAATTATATTAGTTTCCTCTTTTGACCGAACTATAGAAACGATAAAGATAATAAACGATCTATATTGCTACTTATTATTAAGAGAAAAAAAAATTTATTTCATATCAAAATTGTTTTATTATTATTTAAATGAATAGATGAATCTATACCACATGAAACTATAGATAATTGTTATTTTAATGTATTTTATTCAAATGGAAGTTAAGTTCATATAAGTGTTTAGATGAAAATTGTTATCAATATATGGACATAATATCATAATAAGATCAACAATATCAAACTAATTATTTATCATTAAAATTTTCATCTTATTCAACATATAAAAATCTTCTTGAATCAACGTCATTAATAACTTCTCGTGCTTCATATTTTTCAAAACACCGTTCAAATGTTGAGCGTCTTCTTTAAATTTAATTTCACAGACCAGATATCAATGATGAATCATTTCAACTTGATCAATTAAATTTATTATCTTATTCTATATCATATATGGATACATATGAACTTATGTTTATTAGTGATGAACAAAACATAATTGATACATTAAGATTAATATTTAATTATACTCAATATGATAGAATTAAATGAGAGTTAGTTAAAAGTATTGAGAGTCTTCTACAATCTTCATGTTTTCAACAAATTCAATTTATTACAAATCATTCTATTAATAATAATCAATATTATTGTCATTTAATTATTTTAGTAGGTTCAAATATTTTCTTATGAAATGAGAAAAAATTCTTGTTTTTAGATTACACTTGGTTTTATAATGATTATTTTATTTAATAATAATTATTATTTAAATCATAGATTAAATCAAATACTCAAACAGAATTAATAACTATTATTTAATCTTTTTAATTTAAAAATAAAGAATTATTATCAAATGGTGATGGCAATCGACTGATTTTATATGCTTTACCTTTTGATCCATATTCACCACATTGCCTGCGATTATTGAACTAATAAATAATTATATTATACGAAGGTTGTTTTAGCATAATTTTAAAAAAACTTTATTATTACTACTTTTTTATCTTTATGAATAAATTTGAAATTATTTTGAGTTCATTTCATGATTAAAAAATCTTTAAAATATAATTTTGATCTGAACGATCCGTTATTAGAAATTCAAAAGCAATTTTTAAAAGCAAATTTTTATCGAATGTGAAAAATACTCACAATTTTCGACTTCGTTTCATCCCTTTCATACTTTATTTGATAAACAATATTTAATTAGAAAAAAACTCGAAGAAAATCCTAACCTAACCTCTAATCAAGACTTATCATTGTTTTACTCAACTTGTGATCTATATTCATCAACATTTATCACAATATTCAATGAACAACATCGATCTCAAATTTTGTTCAAACAAAAGTCAAATTATCGAAAACAAATCAAACTTTTCAGGTCAAATAGTCGACTGACATAAATTTAATAAACACTATGCACGAAATGAAATTTTAGATAATATTGACATAAATTATAATCTGATTCAGATCCTCATTTTTTTATCAGAAAAAAATTGTTTTGTTATGGATTAATAATTGAAAATATTCATATATCAAGGAAGATATTCTTTCAAATTGTTTTTAATATGTAAAAGATTTATTCGTAACAGATTGTTTGTTTAGTGAAATATTCTTAATATGTTGTTAACTAAATTACTCATCGTTTATTTCGAGCTAGTTTGATGAAAGTCTTCGTCTTGTTCTTGTTGTTAAATCGATATTCGCACATCGCTTACCATAGTAATTTGTATAAAGCAATATTGATATGATTAATACGATCAATGTTATTTGTCTTATTTGTTCATGCGATTAATGAGTAATTGTATTTTTGATCACCAAAAAAAAGATATTTTTGATCACAAAATGTTTTAGAGAGTTGTGATTCTTCATCAAATCTTGTTTGTTTGTCATGTACTTACATTTCATTATTTAATCTTCGTTCGTAATTTGCTTACATTTCATTCTCTATTTTTTTTCATCATATCACTCGCATTTGCTCATACCTTTCCTGTTGCTGCTTCTCGTATATATAAATACTTTAAAGCTTTTCGCTTTTAAAAATGTAAAAATCAAATTGGATTCTGCTATGTGTAGTTAATTCACTTGATGATGTTAAAGCTGTAGCTAAATCACATAATGTGTGTCAATATCGAACAAATAATCTTAAAGATCATGCAAAATACTTATTTAAATGTAGTTAATATGGTAAATATTCATCGTGTAATTATGAACTCATAGCAGTTGTACCTGATGATGATCCTAACACAATTACTGTAATGTTCAAAAATACTCATATTCATACCGACCGTAACCAAACATTTCGTTTATCATCTCCACTGCGACAATCTGTTTCACAATATGTTCGTGCTGGTTTAACAGAATCTTAAATTCGTTCGTCGCTCTCAATTGATCATGCAGCCATGTCCGTGTCATCAAGCAAATTAAAATATATATATTAAAAAAAATAAGAATATTGTTTACTTTGTTAATATTTCAATGAATATTGTTTATGTTGTACATTATATTTTACTTTGTTAAAAAATAAAAATATGAGATGCATTGTAAAAAATTTGGTGATCATTTGTATCTAACGATTTTTGGTGATCAAAAGTATCTTTTTCTGGTGATCAAAAAATTGATACTCCGATTAATCATCAGAAGAATAAGATATTGATGAAGAATATTCAGAAGAATTATTTAATAGAGAATATTCCTTTTTAGTTAATAAGTTATGTTGACTAGAAAATAATGTTGAAGCTACTATTTTTACTTGAACATGCATTTTTATTAAATATCATCAACGAAATTACAAATACTGAAAACATTTTGTAATAATTAATTCATTTTCAATTCTCCTTCAGTTTCCTTCTCAATAATCGATTTTGTCTCTCGAACATGCAAATAGCATTTCATTTTAAAATGTCACCTTTTTTTGAAAGTTTCATGCTCTGTTTGAGTTGTTACTATTTGTCTTCAACAAAAAAGTAAGAACTTCAGAAAAAAATGACTTTATCAGACTCTACAGCCTGAAATATTCCTACAAACAATTTCAAGTTGTTAAATTTTCTATATTTGATGCTTGCTGGATGGATATCTAGTAAAAATATTATGTTATAGAACTGATAAATTGATAATATTGTATTCAAAAATAATTAAATAGTGCTTTAGCTTATCATTGAACTTTGATAATATACCATTGAGAATAATTTC
>CAJNOP010001112.1:0-37626 GCA_905250075.1 Rotaria sp. Silwood1
TTTTACCATCGATAATCGTAAAATAATTTGTTTTACTCATCGTGAGAGAATATTCCTTTGATAATGAAACAAAATTACATTGTTGTTCAACAACAGAAATAAAAAAGAATAATCTATCCTGCCGAATTTTCCTCAATCACTGAAATATAACCACATTGATAGAAACCCGACAAAGTTGTCGATGCAGCTAGTCGCATCTCCGATTGCTCATCAAACAAATATTTTAATACAAGTTCATGCAATCGTTTTGCATAAGGACGAGCATTAAATAAATTATCAAAGACCATATTTCGAATAAATTCAATAGCTGCTCAACGTACATGCTACTTGCATGTCGTATATTTTTTGGAACACCCAATATCACATCTCTACCTGTTTTGATTAAATTCAATGCTTGTCATGTCTCAAAATCGCGAGCTCAATACACTGATCAGAAACACTAACTAATTCAACAAAAAACAAATCTTGATAAAGTTTCAAATTTGTAACCAACACTCTACCAAGTGGTTTTTTTTCATAAGCTTCAATGGTTCGAAGTAATCGTTCACCTATCATATCAATAAATTGATTGATATCGGTATGATATGTTAATTTCTCACCAAACAATGTCATATCGAATTGGAATGATATCGCTAATACACTATTCGACAAGGATCTTCATTTTTCTTTCAAATCAAACAATCAGGAATATGAGATAAAATCTTTGAAAAGAAAAAGACGACTGACCATGCCATATTGGAAGCAGATACTCGAGTAAGTGGATGTTTTACCGTTAAGACGAAGACAAACTTCTCTACGAAATGGCGCGCGCTTCTGCCACAGTTCATCAAGCTAAATTACGCAACTAATCAAAACTTAGTGAAACAGATTGGGAGAGAATGACCTTGTTTAATTCCTTTTACTCTTTTATGTACATGTGTTGTTTCATTAGTGAATTGATTCATAAAGTACTTTTTTCGAATCTCGAATCATGCCAGCTACGATTTCGGCTGTTGCTCGTTGACTAATTACTTGTTTTTCTGGTTTCTTTTCACGAATGAGTATGTATAATTGTTCAATAAAATTGTCGACAAAAATCAAACCAAAATTTCGAAAGAGACCCTAAGTAATCAATTTGTTTATATATTAAAATATAAGAAGAAACGAGTAAAAAAAAAGTCTCATAAACATATTTGTTTGATTTATTTTGTACATCAAAAATCGAATTTTGTCGAATTTAGTGAGATTCTCGTCCAAAGTAATGACTTTTCTCAATTTTAAAATAAAACTGTTATCAAGAAATCGATTAAATATGATGACTACTTGTTTTGACATTTGATCATGAGTCCAATGTTCTCATTTATTCACTGAATATTACTGATGATGATAGACCAAAATGATGAAGAATTTTCTCAAGAGACTTTTCAACATAAATCCGAGCTGGTTTTTGTAAACGACACAACACTCTTGACAGCATACTGAATAAATTGAATAAAAAAAGCCTATTGTTATTCATAATAAAAAAAAATACTCTTCGTAATTCTATATTGTCATGAACGAAAAAATCGAGACATGTTGCAGCATATAATGATGATAATGGTACGTGTGTTTAAAGAAGTAGACATAAAAATGACATGATCATCTTTTTCTGATCCCAAGAGCTAAAATTTCAGAATGAAAATAATGCAGATTAATCAGACAGGAAAATACAACACTTTCCATGTTTTATCTTTGAGCAGCAAATAAAGCTTCTCGATTAGATTATTGTACGCTTGAATATTTGCTTGATGGTATATTTCAGGTATTGGTAGATCGAATTTCATTTCGGTTAATTCCAATCGATGCAATAGAGCAATTGCCAAAGTCTCAAATCTCTGATCGGTATCATGAACGAGTAGTCTTGTAATAAAAGGTTTTTCGATTTTTTTTCCTTAGTCGTCCAATTAGATTTTGTGTGCTGAGTTTTTTCGAATGGTTTCGACGAACAATGATTAGCCATAATTTTTCCATCATTGTCCAGGAATATGTTGTCGGCAAGACGAAATATATAAACAACTCTAGCATAGTATGACTGAAAGAATCCGATAAGAACAAGTTGAAATGTAGAACTTTGATTTGATCATGATTGACACTGCTCGTCGTATTGAGTACTTCAATAATACGATCGACAATGATTTAAAACAGTGGACGTCAAAAGTCTCGCACCACTTTTTTTTTTAGTTTGGTTCGCATTACAAAAATACACGACATAAATTCAAATTTCTTTTTACCTTCAGATAGCGGAGCTCGAGTACTATGTGTATGCATATATTTGAAATGAATAACTCTTGAATCGAAAACACAGGAAAAATACAAACTTCAGTGCTACAACAAAAACTATCCAAAAAAACAAAAAGACAAAATGGTACGATTGTTATCAGTTATAGAAGTTTAACTAAAGTTGGAGTAATACGAAAATCGAGTAAGATTTTGTTTGGTATCTTTATATGAGTCGATAGATCTCAACGAGCTCTACAAAACTGTCTATATTAAAATTTTTAGAACCCTTTTCTGAGACAAAAAATTACAATAAAATTGGATTTTTATGCTTTTCTGGTATAAAAAAAATTTAATATAGACAGTTTCGTAGAGCTCGTCGAGATCTATCGACTCATGTAAAAATATCAAACAAAAACTTATTCGATTTTCACATTACTAGAATCTTACTCAAAATCATAACAGTCATATCAGTCTGTCCTTCTTGTATTTCAGATCCAAAGATTATTCATTTCAAACATATACATACATATAGTACTCGAGCTCTGTTATCCGAAAGTAAAAAGAAATTTGAATCTATGTTGTGTATTTTTGAAATGCGAACCAAAACAAAAAAGTAGTGCGAAACTTTTTTGACGTCCACTGTAATTCTGATGCTTGTTGTGTAATCGATTCATGAGTTGGTATGTATTTATTGTAAACGTTCGGCTTCTGCAAATTATTTTCGTTCGTATCCAAAGCTTTCCTCATCGTTATCTAGATGATTACTCATCTAAGTATGAGCTGAGAAAATCGAATCAAAGTAATCATCGTACTACTAATGAATCGGTTATTATCTTTTAAAAGCGGAAAAATAAACTGAAATGTGAATAACTATAAGTTATCGACACTTTCACTGCATCACAGTGTCTTATATTGGATATCATTGATAAAAATACATTCATTTTTTTTTTACCTTATTTGGATTGTCGTTTATATCTGCTCTCTTGTTTGTCACGAACGAAAAATGTTTTAGTCATATGGTTTTCTCTACTTACATGTATTGTACAAAATTAGTATCGATTCACAAGCTTGTTCATGTTAGTTTTCCTCTGTGTCTTCAAGCAAAAGAGGACACATAGTACTTTCATAACATGAGTCATCAAAGATTACAGTTCAGTTTTCTGTTATACTTACCTTTAAAAAACTATCCTTGTATAAACAAAACATACAAATTCTTATGAAATATATTGATTTTATTTTTAATTTGACTTTTTATGGCTTTCTAATAACACAAAACATGAAAAAATCTATTCTATTATATCAATTTAAAAAAAAACCACTGTTTTACAAAGAAATATTGGACGATTTAAATAATAAAACTATATATGAAGTAATTAATTAGAAAAAATAAATACATATAGTAGAAATGCTAAAGACAAAACCCGACAATTAAAAAACGAAAGATTTCATCTATACGCATGTCAATATAATACATTTTTCGTATCACATTAAGATTTTTTTCTAAGAATATAAACCTATCAAAGACAAACATCATGAAACATTAAACATTAGATTTTGTTGCAAAATTATTCGTTGGTAATGCTAAATAATTAGTATCATCATGAAATTGTAAATATGGTAAAGTAAAATATCCCCATTTTTCATTTGGCCATGTATATAAAACAAGATTTGCTTGTGGATATTGATATTTTATAATTAAATATGCACATACAACAATAGCTTCATTACTACTAAATAATATTAATATATGCCATATAGCATGTAAATAAGGAAATGATATTGAAATCCAAAATGAACAAAACATTCGATCACATATCCATATTGTTACAGCAATAGCCCACATACAAATACAATGAATACCAAGATTTTTAATACGACGATTATCACATCTACAAAAAAAACAAAGAACCATTGATAATAATAAATATTTTATTTATACTTTGACAAATGAAAAGCCATAAAACCAATTGCCGGTAAACCAAGAATCATTAGAACAAATGCATTTGCATATGGATAAACAACACCAAGACAAGTAACAATAATAGCTATTATAATACAACTAAGAATAAATCTATGCCTGAAATAAATAAATAAACATAAATTAATATCATTATTAGTTTTTTTAATTTAAAATCATGCGAATTATATTAAGCCATATCTAGTTTTATTTATATGTATGCTGTTCGTGTGTGTGTGTGTGTGTTTCCATAGTTAATCTTACTGTAATGAGCGATTGCGCAAACCCAAAATATAAAACACACTATAATATATGTACTCAACTAATTAATATCAAAATATTCTATGAATAGAGAAAGATAATAATTTCAAATGAAATACCGTTGAATACGAAGTGATTGAGGTAAATGTAAAGATGGTAAAAATAATGCATAACCTGCCATAAGTACCCAAAGAATACCTATTTCATCTAATAATTGTCCAGCCTAAGAAAAGATTTTTTTATTAAATATTTTTAATATGTCTTTTTTTTGTAATTAAAATTCATACAAGACTAAGTGTAGCATGAAAATAAACAGAACCAATACCAATAACAATTAATAAAATCCAAAGTATTGTTAATCCATTTGCAACTCGTCTTGAATAAGAAGCAAATAAAATAATCATAACTGGTGGAACCAAAAAGAAGAATATATTGGATACCTCAAAAACAAAAATCAAATATATACATCATATATTTCTCTCTATACATATATATTCTTAATCTAATAAATTTCTTATCAATAAACGAGCTAATCAATTATGAAATAAAATAAGCAAAAAAAAAACTATATGATCATGCATTCACATATGTATAAATAGCCATCCCAAAATGATAAAAAAAAGAAAGTAAACAAGTTACCTTTAACCAATAGATTTAGAATATTAGCCTACAATATAAATATAGCAAATAAACGAATCAGTAGGATTATTTTAGTCTTATTCATTCCATGTTATGTAAAAAAAAAAAAAAAAGAAATATAACAATTTTAATAAAGCCAATAAACAAAAAAAATAAATAAATAAAAACTATATATACATACGGAATTCCAAAATTCAGCAATATATTCACTAACAACATAATTTGGTTCACACCAATCAACATCACTCGAACCAATTTGAAAAGGATTATCATTTATAGTATTTGAACCAATATCAATTAGTCTTGGTCGAAGATTCATTTTAATCTAGAAATATATATTTAAATTTCATTATTTTTGTTTAAACAAAATTTATATATCTATGTGCATATATGAAGAAAAAAAAAAGTCATCTGAATTATTTACATTGAATAAGAAGGTAATGTATGTATATGTATATAAATATATCTGACTGAAATTACTTATTCATTGAGAAAGAACAAGAGTTGAAAGTGTATCAATTGTTTGTTGTTGTTGTTTATCGGATGAATAACGTCGATTATTACTATTTGATAAATATCCATCTGATTTTGATAATAAATATGTTGTTTGTTGTTCATTAATAATTGATGTACGATTATCAATAGTTGATATTGTTTTAAATAATGTTAAATGTGAATCATCAAATATCCATTCTGATGAACGACATAAACGTTTTGATGTTTTTTCATTTGTATTATTATCACGACGATTTTCATCATTTTCTGATACAGTTCGTTTTCGATTATTAATTAAATTTTTATTATTATTATTTATTGTTTGATTTAATAAAGAAGTTGTATGAAAAATTGATGATAGAATTGATTTATGATTTGTTAAACCATATTGACGATGACGAAGAAGTGTAACAATATTATGTGATTGATTATTTAAAAAATTATTATTTCGTAATGTACATAATGATGTTGAAATTTCATTATCAAATGATAAAGACCATAGACGAACTTGAAAATCATCCGAACATGTTATAAACTATTTGAAATAAACAAAAAAAAAAACAGAAAATTTATATTTATTATTTATTTAATCATACTGAAAATGGATTTGTTGGATGATAAGCAACAGCAGTTACTTCTTCAAAATTATGTTCAATTTTTATGGGTTCTATCAATGGTTGATTAATCTAAATAAATGTTCAATCATAAGATTTTATAAAAGAATAAGATTACACTAATCAATACTTTTATCTTATATAGGTGTGTTCTATACGAATACGATTTGCTTACAAGGAAACCGTTCCAACTGATTCAAGCCGATTTTGCCCATATGTAAGGATCACCAAGCTACGAAAAAGTCTGAGAGGATTTGAGCCCATGGTGCTTCTTTCGAAGGTTAGGGCCATTTTACTAATTTTTTTCGGCCTATGGCAAAGTATTTACAAAAAAATCGAATGACGAAATTTTGCCCATATGTAAATCTCATGGTTCTTAGTATATGCTAAAATTTTCAGTAAAAATGGATGTTCCATTTCTGAGATAATGAATGTTCAAGAAAACTCGATTTTTCTGACCCTTCTATAAAATGTAGATATTTATTGCAAATTCATTATCTCAGAAATGGAACATCCATTTTTACTGAAAATTTTAGCATATACTAAGAACCATGAGATTTACATATGGGCAAAATTTCGTCATTCGATTTTTTTGTAAATACTTTGCCATAGGCAGAAAAAAATTAGTAAAATGGCCTTAACCTTCGAAAGAAGCACCATGGACACAAATCCTCTTACGAGGGAACGTTCCCAAGTGATTAAAAGCTTTTGAGCTCATATGTTACCCATTAGGTAGAGGACCACTAGATTAGAGAAACCTCCAAAGGATTCGTGCCCATATTGAGATTTGACAGAGATATCGAATTTTTAGTGGATTTTTCCTGCTGGACCCTAGTTCTACAGCAAAATCATATTTTCGAATTTCGGCCTGAAACTTTGCCCAAATGGAGGCCTCGATCAGAGTAGCTTGTATAAAAAATTTCAGAATTTTTGGACAATGCATCTCCAAGGTATCAATCTTTCAAAGTATCCATGTTATCTATAGAAAAGTGCCTATCTTTTCAAAAATTGATATCTTGGAAATGCAATGTCCAAAAATTCTGAAATTTTCTATATAAGCTACTCTAATCGAAGCCTTCATTTGCGCAAAGTTTCAGATCGAAATTCGAAAATATGATTTTGCTGTAGAACTAGGGTCCAGCAGGAAAAATCCACTAAAAATTCGATATCTCTGTCAAATCTCAATATGGGCACGAATCCTTTGGAGGTTTCTCTAATCTAGTGGTTCCCTACCTAATGGGCAACATATGAGCTCAAAAGCTTTTAATCACTTGGGAACGTTCCCTCGTTAGGCTTTTTCTTAGCTTGGTGACTCCTACATATAGGCGAAATATGAGTAAAATCGGCATGGATCAATTCGAACGGTTCCCTCGTTAATCTTTTTCTGTTTGTAAAATTCGATCTACATGAATACTTTGTTATAATTTATTTTCCTTTTCATTCATATAATTCCTCATCATTTGTAAATGAAATCTTTTTTTTTTACTTCAGATTTTGATATTTTTTTATTATAAAGACTTACTCGATAAATATATGAATAAAAATCACTAGAACCAGTTAATAAAAGTTGATCATATGGACTAAGAGCTATTTTAATATTAAATGATCCAACACGATGACCTGTATAAGATGGAATTTTTGATGAAGATAAATACGTATCTTCATGAAGATCAAATTGATATATTTTACTATTTGTACAATTAGCAAAAAGTATCATTCGATTTGAATCCATTTTCATATCAGAAAAACCAGCAAGACGATTTATAGATTTAACATCATCAATTGGTACACAAAGCATACGTTTTGGTTTAGGCATATGAGTTGTATTTAAACGTGAATATGTATAACGAAGATCCCATACTTTTAATGCACTTATAAAACAACAAAATTAAAATCAATAAAATACAATCAATCATTTATTTACCTATCAGCACAAGCACATGAATATAAATTATGTTCATCTTGAAATTCAACAGCTGTTACACTACGTGTATCTTTCTATAAACCAAAAACAAAAATAATCATATTATTAATTAAAATTGAACTAATTTACTCGTGCTGATTTTTGTAATGCTGTGGAACTTATATGAGCACAAGCAATTGAACTAATTGGATATAAAGCTCCTTCTATAATGAAAAAAAAAAAAAAGTTGAATAAGAAATTTTCTATATAAGAAAAAAAAAAAAAACTTTACTTACGTTTTTTTGAATAACGTCGATCATAAATATTAATAATTGAATCTCGACCACCTGTTGCTAGAACATCTAAAATATATTTTATATTTGATTTTAAAAATTTCAACAAATTTTCAATAAAATTTACTTGTACTATAGTATAATTTACATACACTTCGTACACTCATTGTATGGCCACGTAATACATCAATTTCATTACCTGTTTCAATATCATAAATTACTGTTGTTTGATCACCTGATGTTGCACATAATAATCGATCACTTATCCAAGCAATAGCAAATATACATTGTGAATGACATTGAAATTCTAATTAATGAATTAAATATTTAAAAAAAAAAAAAGCGAGTTTTTATTCAATGTCAAAAATTCTATCGTTTATATCTAATTTACAGGGACACTCATAAATAAGTACTATGATGAAAAAAAAAAACTTAAAATATATCCACTTCGATTCGCTCGAATGAATTGACTCTTTTTTTTTTGGTTAATGATCGAAGGCGTAGTTGAAGCTTTTTTTTTATACTGATAATATGAATAAATACTATTGTGAAATACGAAAAAATATATATCTTACGAAGCGTGTCATAAGTAATTTTTAGTTATCAATTAGAAAAAAATCGAAATGAACTATTCTACACATAAAATAGGTAAAATTCAAGAATTATACTTAACAATAATATTTGCTTATTTTATTCCAATGTGATATTTAATGTACAGTCTCTCTCAGAGTTTAAAATCACCCCTCGGAAAGAAAAAAACATGAATAAAATACTATCAAAAATCAGTCCATTTGATTTAATCAATGGAGAGATATTTTGTTTTTATTATAGTGTTATTAATGACCCAACCTGTAGGTTACAAAAATTTTTCATATAAATCATCAACAAATTTCGTACGTTTTTTGCTAAAGCATAAAAAATAATTCTATAGCATATTGATTCTTTTTTTTCGTAAATGTCAAGGAAACGAGAGAAAAATAAATACTGTAGTTACAAAAATTTCAAGTACATTTATATATTTTATAACTCTATGAATGTAATAAAGTAACCTTAAACATTATCTAATTATCAACTACCTAAAAAAAAAATATATTTTATCAATATATAAAATTTACCTTTTACTAATTTAAGAATATCATTAAAGGTTGAATAAAGACGAATATTACCATTATCATAACTAATTGCACATAAATCATTATCTAAACAAAAAAATAATAATTTGGATATATCAAAATCTTTGGTTCACTTCTATATAATCGAACCGAAAGTATCTCATAAATAGAAATAGTAAGTATATGACAATTTAATTACAATCAAAATTTTTTGTACTAATAAAAAAATCAACATATCTAAAACTAATCGCTTATTATAGATATATGATCAACTAAAAAATTCAATATTTCGATTTTGAAATATTCTTTTCAATTGGTTCTTTAAAACTTTTTTTAATATACACTTCGAATTGATTAACTTACTTGGATGAAAAGCACATGCACATGGTACTCGTTGAAACTAGAAACAAACAAACAAAAAAATCCAACTATCACTTAATCTAAAGAAAGAGATTTACAATCAAAATATCACTCACATTAGCATCATAATCAATATATGTATCTGTTCCAACTTCATGTACTTTTAATTTTCGATAATTTGCCATAAATTCATGAAAAACAACAAAAAAGAAAAAAATACTATTGAATAATCTAAATAAAAACTTGGTGTTTTTTTTTCTTTCAAATTTTATTTTCTTTATCTCAATCCCATTTATTGTTTAGATGAACAAAAAAAGAAAAAAACCTAACAAAACAATGCTTATATATATATATTTTGTTAAGTTAAATAGGATTGAAAATAATTTCTTTTTTTTTTTTTGTTTTAATATTTATTATTGATGTTTATTGAAAACCACCACGTCGTTGATATGTACCTTGTTGTCGATCACCACCTAAACGTTGATTACTAAGACCTTGTTGATTTTGTTGTTCATTTGTTTCTTGAACACCAACATTAGGTAATGTTTTAAAATCAAATGCATTTAACATATCCTTTGTATCTTGATCAATTGAAATCATTGTTTGTGGTTCTAATGCTGATATTTCTGGTACATAATTATCTCGTCTTTCACGTTCTTCTTCTTGAAGTTTAATTGATATACCACGTACAGGTCCAGCTTGTATACGTTTCATTAAATGTGTTATAAAACCAGCTATTTGATTACGAAGACGTTTTGTTGGTATAATTGCAATTTCTTCAACAACACGTTTATTTGTATGAAAATCGAGTGTTAATTTTGTATAATATTTTTCAATAATTTGTCGTGATGCTTTTTTAACTGTTTTTGTACGAACACGACCCATGATTTTTTTTGTTTTTCTTTAAATGAGAATAATCTAAAAAAGAAAAAAACAAGCGAGAATACAGATACATTCATATATATATATATATATTTTTGGTAAAAAAAAAAACAAAAAATGCTTTTTTTGTTTTCTCGAATTTAATTCGTTGTTTTTTGCATGCAAATATATAAAAAAAAAAGATTTATTTTGGTTGACCAACACTTAATTTAATTCTTGGTTGACGTTCTTCTGATTTAGCAGCATAATCTGATTGTGTATGATATCGACAATGTTGACAATTATTATATTCATCAACTTCAGTTATTTTATCATCATTCGATTGTGGATCATGTGGTTTTGTATAAATACAACAACATTTGGACTTTTTTTTATTCATATATTCATTATCAATTGTTCCTTCTGACCAATGAACTCGTGGACCTGTATCTATTGGACGATGTAATTCAAGTATAAGTGTTGGTGAACGTGGACGAACTAATTGATCAGTTTCAGTTAATGTTGTACTACCACAGTCTTCAGTTGTAGTATTAGTAGTTGTTGTCATTAAATGGTGAACAAAAATGAAAAAGAGACCTAAATAGAAAAGCAAAAAGAAAAAAGGGATATAGAAAAATGTTTTGTTTTAAAGCGCGTTTTTATTATTGATTAAAAAAGATTATTATATTCAATATGAGAATTGCTTTCTCGAAATTTATATTAGTTATTCTAATCTTGATATCGTCTCGTAAATTTAAATAAGTATATATTTCTTATTTTAATAATTCCATCTATTTATCCATATCTCAGTCCTCGATTTACCACCACTTGCTACTTTGTTCGTCCTCTCTTCTCTTTAATATCTATATATATATTTTAGTTAATACTATAAGTGACCTCTATTGTATTGAAAAAACAAAAATATCGATGAATGATGGTTGTAACTAAGCAATGAAATAGATTTGACATACCATCATCGTTGATCTGTATGTGTGTATGTTTTTTTCTTATAATCTAAATCAATAGATAATCCTAACATAAATTATTGAATGCATGGGTCTATTTGATTCATTAATTGAATGGCTTGGCCTTCGAAAACGTCAAGTTAGTGTATTAGTTGTTGGTCTTGATAATAGTGGTAAAACTTCACTTTTAAATTTTCTTTTACCAAATGAAAATCAATCAAATGATATTGTACCAACAGTTGGTTTTAATATTGAACATTTTGCATGTAAAGGACTTTCATTTACAGCATTTGATATGAGTGGACAAAGTCGTTATAGAACATTATGGGCAAATTATTATCATACAGCAAATGGTATTATATTTGTTGTTGATAGTTCAGATAAAACACGTATAATTGTTGCTCGTGAAGAACTTCAACAATTACTTTCACATCATGATATATTAACACGTAATATACCAATATTAATATTTGCTAATAAAATGGATATACGTGATGCTCTATCAGATGTTGGTGTATCATCAGCATTAGGTCTTGATGGTATTATAAATAAATCTTGGCATATATGTTCTAGTAATGCACTTAAAGGTGATGGTGTAGCTGATGGTATTGATTGGTTATGTTCAGCTATTAAAAGTTCACTTGGACAAACCCGGCGATGAATAACGAAAAGAATTTCATGTTCTTGGTTTTTTTATTTTTGTTTTTTTGAAACTTCGAACAGATTATGTGCAATTTTATATTTTCGAGTTTCATATCTGTGTGTTATGATTTTCGAATAAATGAAAAACAAAAAAAAGAAAACGAAAACCAATTTTTCATGAATATTTGCTATTGTAAAATATTGTTTTGTTTTTGTTTATTTGTAAGAATTAAGCAAAAATTTTAGCTATGTATTTTGAAATTTTTTTGCAAGTGCACACTTTTTTGTTTAAATTAACGAGAAAAGAAAATATTCGTTCGTTTTTTTCTGTTTTAGAATTTTTTTGTGTCTAATGAAATATTGTTGAAATGTGAAAAAAAAAAGAAATGTTTATTGTGCAATTTTTAGTTTTCCATGCATAAGATTTATGTGAATAGTCTTAACTTACGAAAGTAAACAGTTCGGATTCCTAACTTATTGCTGTTGGGGTTCCGTCGGAGCCATAAGAAAAATTCATTTTCGATAAGATATATCTCTACCATGCAGAAATATGAAATCTGCCTATAAATTGAAGAGATACTTTCAGAAAAAAATGATCTTTCAAGAAGAATCGAGAAAAACTAAAAAGAGCTTGCCAACATTCAAGTCTTGGTATAAAACAATAAACAACATCACAGGACACTTATCCTGCAGGATCGACTTTGGAAATAGACTCTTATGTTTTGCACATGGAAAAACAGGAGAATCTCTTTTTGGAACGTAGGACTTGAAGAATATCAAAGCAACCTAATTGATGATGACACAATGAAGCTCTAATCTAGAAATAGAACTCCTCGTGATTTTCCAATATTATCCATAGTAATCTAAAGAGTAGATACTACACTAGTGATTAAGGCTTTGATTATGCCGTCTTTAAATCAAACTAATGCTGACAGTTTCATTTAGTTTTTTCTTGAGCATATTATGATAAACAACAAAGTGTACTATTCTGTTTCTTTATATAAATTCATTTACGATACATAAGAAAAAACTTTCGAATATCATAAAAATAAAATGAAATGGCACACAGTGAATAAAACAATATTGGAATAAATTTATTCCATTTATTTCTTTTCTTGTGACATTAGAGATAATAAATGATAAAAAAAAAAGAAGGAAAGTATTTACTCAAACAACAATAATAACCAAAAACAAATAGAAAAATCTAGACCGAAATTTGGACATACTATATAAATCTAAGTTATTTTATTTTAGTGTTTTAATTCAATAAACACAAAAGATATCATGAACTAAAAGAAAAAGTCAACAACAAGTGATACTACTGTCACAATGACCTACCTATGCTAGTATGGTTCAGAAGTGTTTACTGATTGGGTTCTATGTGAATATCGATGAAATGAATAAAGATGATCGTACCAAGAGAACTAGTGAACAAGAAACATTCACTCACTAATGTCAATGAATGTATTGATTTTATAACTGATATTCTAGAAGAGAATATTTATACGTTGAGTAAGAACTAAGCTCAACATGATAGCCGAGCTAAACAATGGACAAAACTCGACATTGTCTTTACATATATATCCCTTAATTCATAGAGTACTTCAACTTGCTGTAAACAAATTCGATTGAAATAAGTGTTTTCAATACTGCTAGGTGAAACCATCAAACAAAATCTTGATTAATTAGGTCAATCATTTATGCATACATAAAATATTAAAAGAAATTCTATTAGCTATCAATTTCCAGCAATAGCATTTCATGCTGGCGTCAACTGTTCGATGATAATGCTAACAAAGCCGAAATCAATGGTTAAGCATTTGTTATGAATGATGGAAGTAGATCTTAATGCGTTCACAAGATATGAAAATTTTATTGAAGGTTATTCACCGAGTTTTTTTTTAAATCTAAGCAATTAAGAAATATTTTCATCTATAAATTTTTACTCGCTATCAATTTCTTGACATATGATTTATTAATTTTCGCGAGGGTTCTTATTTTCGATTAAACACATCATCGAAAATTATATACTAAACTCATCTTGATGATAAGGATTCCAACGAAAAGTGTTTCATGATATTTACGTTAAAAAAAAAAGGTTATTAATCATCAGTATCAGCTGTACTGTAGATGCTAGAATCATCATTCTCATAATCATACATAAGTCAATCATAAATTCATTCTTGTATCGATTTGCTCACTCCAATTGAAGTAAATCTTATAAGAGATGTACAGTCAAAGACAAAAGTTTCAACGAAAATGTATTTTTAATTTTTTCTATAATAACAAACATCTAACTGAAATCCAAATAGTGATTCGAATAGCCAATGAAGAGTTCTATCAAATGCATCCTATACCAGAATTACATAGATGATTTAAGGTAGGAAGGTTTCTAGAAAACTCAAAACCGTATTTTTCAGGTCTCAGAAGACTTTGCAATAGTTCGTTTCTAACAGTATCAACTTAAAGAACACAAAATTCTGAAGAAAATGAAGGGTCGCCGCCTTTCTATAAGCATTACAAAAACTGGAAAAAAAAGTGAAATTTATCAAGAAACCGCTAGAAATCGTATTTTTTCGATTTTTGTGATGCTTATAAATTTTGAAAGGAAAGGCGGCGACCCTTTATTTTCTTCAGAATTTTGTGTTCTTTAAGTTGATACTGTTAAAAACGAATTATTGCAAAGTCTTCTGAGACCTGAAAAATACGGTTTTGGGTTTTCTAAAAACCTTCCTACCTTAAATCATCTATGAAATTTTGGTATAGGATGCATTTGATAGAACTCTTCATTAGCTATCTGAATCACTATTTGGATTTCAGTTAGATGCTTGTTATTATAGAAAAAATCAAAAATACATTTTCGTTTAAACTTTTGTCTTTGACTGTAGGTGTAATGATGACTGATGAAAAAACCAACCTCCACACTCTAATAAGATCTGTTAACATGATTTCATTTCAAATGAATTTTTTGTATAAAGAGCATATTTCTGATATTTGACATCATATTTTATCCTTATCAAAGAATACAATATTCTTCAGAAAATGTTCTATTGATTCTATTCCCTTGATAATATTCAATATGAGTATTGTTTAATATGATATTAATTTTGTCAGGACATTTGTTTCACTTCATTAGATCAATATAGACAAAAAAAAAGAATAAACAGAAAACAAAATATTGAAAAGGAATTTTTTGAAATAAAGCCTGACTATTTTAAGAACCGAAAAAAAGACAAAAAAAAAAGAAACACATTTTATAATAATGTTCGAATATCAACAAAATAATTATGTATATTTGATTTGATCGGTATAGTTGTAGAATTAATTTTATCAATTATTGTTAATGATATATTTTTCAATGAATAAAATCCTGGTTTAAAAAAACATGCACGTAAATTTAATGATAAATGCTCATATGCTGATAAATTAATAAATTGTTCAGTCATACCAGACCATAAACAACATGATGATAAAAGTGGATCATTATCTAATGATGCTCTTTAAAAACAAAAACAAAAAACGAAATTAATTATAAAAAATTTTTATATATATACCTTATTAATTGTAATTGTAATTGTAAATTTTCATTCGTACGATTACATAATTTTAATTCAATAGGTAAAATTAAAATTTTTGTAAATTTATGTTCAACAATTGAAGGATAAATTAATTCATATTGTACTATATCATTTATTTCTTGTTGTTTATGAGGAGGTTCAATAGATGGAGAAATCATATGTAAACCATGACGAATTTCTAATTGACCTAATTGATTTGATATTGCTATTTGCCAAAGAAGTATAAGTGATATAGAAGGTAATGTTATAGATATTGAAGTTCTATGACGATGTATTGGATATGTTGGATGAACAATATTTGAAATAAAATGACGAAAAAAATCTGCAATTGGACTTTTACTTATATCAATCTAAAATAAAATAATCAACACAATATTATGTTTGAATTTCTTGAAAAAAAAACTTATTTACATATTTATCATTGATTGTTTCATCATTTTCTAAATAAATATGTTTTATTTGTAAAGATTCATCATGATTTTCTGGATGTTTACATTTAAATACAAGTGATAAATTTTCACCATAACGAATTGAATCTTTAAAAAAAAAAAATATAATGAAAATAAATCATTTTTGAATTTTTACTTTGCGATATAGAAGAAAGATTTTTTATATCCCATTGTTTACTAATACATGAAAGTTGTTGAACATTAACACTTAATGTATTTTGTGTCTAATATAAATAAAAAAAAAAAAGGAAAAATAATTGAATTAAGAAAAAAAAACAAGAGTCTTACAGCCATTATATTATCTATTTGAACTGGTAAAATAAGTTCACCAAGTCCTATTGATTGTGTTTGAGTTTGAAAACTAATCGAATGAGTAATTATACATAATGATGAATGTTTTACTGTTCGATGTCTAAACATTAAATTTTATAATTTATTATTTTTTTTTTTCACTAAATAGAAAAATAATTTCAACATAAAAGATTTGATGAAGTGATTCTTTTGTAAGAAAAATACAGTATGAATCATAAATGATACTAGAATTTAGTCTCTAGTTTATTAGAAACGTTCTAATATGATGTTTATTAATACTAAAATTGTACTTATCAAGAGACATTCTTAAGAGATTCACTTCCTTTTGGTTTCATATGTAGGAGATTACTTGAGTAATATAAATTTTAAAGGATTCCTGCGCATGATTAGACTTAGATGAGTCAAAATAGAAGACTTTTAGTCGACTCTCCTTGCTGGAATCCGTCTTTCAACCTGAATAATATCAAAAAAAGCGTAAAGCAACACCCTATTCAAAATTGATGAAACGTTAAACATGAGATAGTCTAATCGAGATCAATATCCGACTCGGATCTGTTCGGGTGATGAAAAATTGACCCATGTCGAACATTGATCGAGATCTTCATGCCTACAAAGATTTAGATTGAAGACTGAATTTCTGTAAGAAAAATCTACTAAAAATTCATTCTCTTAACCAAATCTAAACTTGAGCAAAAAGCATATTACACTCTGTCACAACTACTGAAGCCAGTATCTAACGAGGGAACATTCCCAACTGATCAATCGCTTTTCAGCTGATATTTTGGCCATAGGTAGCGGATCACGAGACTAGAATAACCTTAAGAGGATTTGGGCTGTTGGGCCTTTGGGGTGAGTTATGACCGTTTTACTGGATTTTTTTTATCTATGGCTCCGGGTTACCTGCAAAAGTAAATTATCGAATTTCGACCTGAAATTTTGTCCATGAAGAGGTCTGATGGCCACTAGAATACCATGAAAGTTTCAGACGAAACGAAGGCATCCTTCTTCAGATATTGAATTTTCAAAATCCGACCATTCTGCAGAAAAAAATTAGCAAAATGGTGTTATTTTGAAAATTCAATATCTGAAGAAGGATGAATTTGTTTTGTCTGAAATGTTCAGGGTATTCTAATGGCTCTTAGATCTCTTCACGGACAAAATTTCAGGTCAAAATTCGATAATTTACTTTTGCAAGTAACCCGGTGCCATAGATAAAAAGTCCAGTAAAACGGTCATAGCTCAGTCCCAAAGGCCCAACAGCCCAAATCCTCTTAGGGTTATTCTAGTCTCGTGGTCCCCTACCTATGGCCAAAATATCAGCTCAAAAGCGATTGATCAGTTGGGAATGTTCCCTCGTAAGTTAGAAAGTGAGAATAAACTAGATTGTAATTCATACATCATAGTTGAATAGACATTTTCTCTCTACCCTTATGTATCCAAAAAGAAAAAAACAAATATCACTGGTATAGATTATCAATAAATAATGTGAATGCATTGATAAACTTCTGTTGCTAACATTAAAAAAAAAAATCAGCCAATCTTAATGAATCGAAGTAGAGATTTTTCGTAGTATTATTTATGATCCAAAAACATGTCTTCATTCTTTTGTTTTTGCTTTGAATTATTTATCTTAGTAATTAAAAATAACCTTAATGGTTGTTGAAAAACATCCGATTCATAAAGAAATAAAAAATCAATATTCATTTCACCAGCAAGTTGTGATGCATGAAACCATAAACGTATAGTTCGTGTTGAATTAGCTAATAATGGATGATGATGACTAACAAGTGTTAATACAGATGATTGTTGATTTAATGGATGATTCCATATAGATTTACATTCATCTGTATATATTAATAAAGAATCTTCATCAATTGATGATATTGTTATTAATTTTGGTTGACTTGTTACTAAACGAATACGAGTTATTGAATGTAATAAACTTGTATTTATTAAATGAATTAAACAAGATTGAATTTCACCACAAAACATTGCATCAGGCATAGGAGAAAATTCAATCTGTTATAGTAAAAGAGAAATTTTTTTTTTAATGTTATCTATATAAAATTTACATGAAGAAGTGGTGCTTCTGGTACAACTTGTATTTCTAATCGTTTATCAACACCATAGATAACATTAAGACGTTCTCGACGATTAGAATTAAGTCGAATACCTTTAACATGAAATAATGTTTTACCCATTATTCCATATGGCCATGTTGTTTGATCACTTATATTTTGTACAAGTATATTAAGTCGATAATATATACCTAATATTGTTAAATTACCAGCACGACGTGGTCGTAATGATAATTCTATCTTTAATTATTAGTAAAAAAAAAAAGAAATATACATACATATATATATATGAATTTATTTTTTTAACTTACTTTAGAAGTATCATTTGGAAAAATAATACAATCACTAAGAATATCACAGTCAACAAGTTGATCTGTCTAGAAATTTATAGATTAAATTCAATTTATATTTTTATTTTAGTATTATTTGCTTTATAAGAAATAAAAATCTAAAGTTACATATGATGCTTTTAAGAACTAATCATGATTATACTCATTCAAAAAAAAATGAAAGGACAAAAATTTTAAAATTGTTGAATTATGAATCTGTCACTTTAGAATATATATGGGCTAAATGGGAGTATGCATATCTCGGAATTATCAACTGATTTAGGTTGTGATTTTTGCATGTTGTATGAATCTCTATTTAGTCTAGATGCCATGAAAAAGTCAACATTCTAGAGCTTTGTTCAGAGGAGTTATTAACGAAAAACTAGTGTTAGCGATGTGACACTAAAAAGGACATCAACTATCACTTGATAAACTTTGGCTTTTAAAAATTTCCAACTGTTGCACAATCGCCGAAAACTTAATACGCGATACTAGACATGACTTCTAAGGCTACTAAATCCCGGTGTAAAATTATTTTGAGCATGTCTAGATTTTTCAAAAAACAAAATTTATTCCGCGTTAGCGACGTGACTGAGTACGACTTCAGTACCGATCAAATGCTCTAGTAACGAACTGAAAAGTTCGAAATCGATTCCAAAGGGCTCTTGTCAATGGTAGAAGTCCCTAGAATAATCTTAAGACAAACATTTTCGTTTCAGCTCTGTCTAAAGGCTCTGAAAGGTCGATTTTTTTGGAAGGAACTTTTTGAAGTCCGATCTCGCTGAAAATTTTACCATATATGCGGCTCATATCCTAGAGCTTATCTTGAAGTTTTCAAATGTTTCGTCATTCAACTATCGAGATATTCGCTAATTACTTCTTAATTAGTTAATTAATAACCATGTGAAAGAGCAGACAATTTTACATAAGCCTATGCAAAAACAATTCACTCAAAAAATCCATACTGATCGAGAATTGCATTCAAATACAACGGGTGAATGTCCCATTTTTGCTGATTTAGTTCATATATATATATTATTCTTACTTGTGGTGTCAATGTATCATTCGTACATTCCTTCCATTCTTCAGCAGTATCTGTTGATATACTAGTTTTTCTTTTCCAACCAGTTAATGAAAATTTCCATAATATTTGTACTTCACTTAATAATAATGGAACTTGAAGTGTATTTCTTGCATAAAATTCAATACGTATAGTTTCTAAAAAAAAATATTTTTTTTTTTGTTTTACATTGATAATTTTTCTTTTTTTCTTCTACAAACCATTAGCAACAGCTATTGGATGTTGTTGATTATGTGTACGATTTGTAAATAAATTTATTTGTGTACGAGTACCACTACAACGACGATCATAAGCAGTTATTGTTCGTTCAAGTTCTGACCATATATCTCGTGTTTCATCAAAATCAAAATCATTACAATTTGATACATAACCACCTATAATAAGAAATTCATTGGAAAGAAAAAAGAAAAAAAATTATAAATCAAACCCATTCGTGGTTGTTGATGACCAGCAAGAAGAATTTTAATTGTTGTATTATCTATTAATGGTACTGGTAATTCTGGTAAAACTGTATTAGAACTTGTTAATTGCTAAAGAAAACAAAACTAATGAGAAAATAATAAAAAAAAATAAACTTACATTGAATATAGTTAAATATTCTTTAAAAAAAATAATTTGTTGTTGAGCATTTTGTATATTATTATTTGGTGCAAAAAGTGCATTAAAACTTTTCATTGCATCATTTGTTTGATGTAATAAAGCACTTTGTTTTCCTAATGTAAAATTGATATGATCCTAATATTAGAGAAAAAAAGAAAAAGAAAATCATTGTTAAATAATCAAAAATAGAAAAGAATTAATATATCTAGTTAAATCGAAATATTCATAGAAAAATTAAGATATTTTCCAAATGTCTATTAGATAAGCATAAAAAATTTAATAGAGAAAAAACACTAATTCTCAACTATTGGACCCCATTCAATTTCACAATACGTCTATGAAATAGAAAAAATTCTACTTAGAAATATTCCAAAGATCGAATCTCTGGGAATAGGTTGAAAATTCAGTGAAATAATGTCAGGATTTTTCTCAGTATTACTAGAGATCTATCTTGTAGTTTTAATAGGAAATCAAAAGCGCCCGATAGTTAACCCTTACGAGCCGAATGTCCCTTCCAAGGGACATTTAAATAATTGTAATCAAAGTCTTATAAAAATGTTGTAGATAAAAACCAATATTTTTCTGGATTGACATAACTTTCGAGGCTATATCTAGACCAAAATGTAGTATTCAGGCGGCTGTCAAGCATAGCAAAACACCTTTTAGGACTGATGACTTTTTTCAATAACACATTTCTTCCCTAAAGTTGTATCTATTCGGAAATGCGACATACAGTGTAGTTTATTTTACACTATACTCTTAAGCCTATCAGCAAGCTATTCAATGTCAGCGTTCTAGAATCTTTTAACTGATCTACTGACAGATTGTGCTGTGATCAATAAAAAATTCCTTCGATGAGACATTCCGCCTCATAGAAAAATCAAAACAATGTATTTCTAACATGAAACTTGGCTCATACATAGTGTTTAGGAAATTTCAAAATTTTCAGGAACAACTGTTGTTTCTTTCGCGAGATACAGAATGTTGAAGTTTTTAGCAAAATTTAGCTGGTTTCTGGATTTTGAATATCTTAGCAAGAAAGCATCTGTTCTAAGTGAAAATTTCGGAACATATTAAGTATTATCAAAACTATCTAAAGGTAAAGTTTCCGATCGAAATTCCTGCCAAAGAAGGTTGCGTAGGTCCAGAATAAGAAGAAGGTAATTATTTTTAACTATAGTACGAATATACTGAGAGTTCATAATCTCTGTTTTTCTAATTAGATTCTCATTTTTATAAGCGGAAGCTACTTCGACTCTTAAAAGGGTTAACAATACGTCCACTATCAGTTATAAGCTGTAATTACCCATTTTTTTGATTCTTCTCTGAATTAAATATAAATTTCAAATTTACTACAAAGTTTAAACTAAATTTCACTCACTATTTTTAATTTATGACAATATTTATTTTAGTTACGATTCTAAAATTTTTTGTTCACCAATGTCTTATTATAAGAATATGTCTGTTATACTTATATTCATATTTAGTAACTTTCTAATTTTAACTTTTTTTCAATAATCAAAAATACTTACAAGTGCTAATGACCAATTTGGTTTTCCATAAATTTTAAGAACATCATTATAACAACGAAGTGCATGTAAACGCTAGAATAAAATTATATTAAAATAAAATTTTCTTTATATATTTTTTTTCTTTTCATTAACCTGTCCAGCTTTTAAATAACGATGTCCAGCAATGACCATATAAAATGCATATTTTCTTATAAATGGTGGTCGATAATTAAGAAAACAATGTGAAGCTTGTTCAAGAAAAAGTGCACCACGTAAATCAGAATCCTAAAATAAATATTAAATTTATTTTTATAATTAAAAAAAAATTTAGAATATAATCCTGATATACTTCTTGAGAAAGTTTAAGAAATTGTTGTACAGCTTGATCATATGCTTCTTTAGATTTTAATATTTCTGTTGACATAAGAACACAACGTGTTGCAAATATTGGTAATCTAAATAATTAAAATTAAAATATTTTTCTCTATGATTTTTTTTTTATTTTTCGATTTAACCTGGATACAACTGCATAAATTTCTATAGCTTCATCCATATATTGTATTGGATAAGCTTTACTTGCTGATGAATCTTGCATAAAATTTGCTAGACAACACATTTCCTTAATTCAAAAAAAAAAATAGAACAAAATTATTTTTTAAAAAAAATCAAAATTATTTACTAATACACCAGCATAAAAAGTTGGTGCTTGATCACGTGATAAATCACGTTTAGCAGCATAATAATTTGTATAAGCTAATTCATAATGTTGAAAAAGAAATGCTAAATCAGCAGTACGACGAAGAACTATTTCCATTGAATCATTCGTTAAACTTATTAAAAAAAAAACAAGAAAATATTTATAAAAATAAATATTTAATAATTATTTTTTACTTTGTTGAAGAAATTATTGGTTGATTTTTAATAGTTGATGTATTACCACCAAAGAATTTTTTTGGCATTGCAAATAATTTTGTTAGTCCACGACGTGATGTTATCTTAAATTAAAATAATAATAATAAAAGAATTCAATATTATTATTTGTTTTCATACTTGTTCATTAAATGTTTTTAAATTTGTTTCAACCCATAGAAGAAGACCTTTTGTAACAAATTCATTCCTAATCAATTAAATAAATACATAATAATAATAATAAATTTAAAGTAACTTACATAAATACATGAATTCTATCATGATCACTTAATGTTAAACAAGCACCATGAATTATTGTAGATGTACTTGTTATTGATGAACCATCATATCCTTCATCAATTGTTGTTGTTGTTGTTGAAGACAAATCATTATTTGATGTATCAAATGAACCTAATGGATGAGTAATTGATGCTAAAAAACATTTTTTTTTGTTTTTGATTTGTAGATTTTTAAGTAAAAAAAAAAAAAACAAGAAATTAATAATTACTATTAAGATTAAGTTCTTGATCAATAAGTTCAGTTAAATTTGATAAAGAATCACTTAATGAATTATCTTTTTTTGATTGTTGTTGAATAGATAATGATGATTGTTTAACATAAATACGCCATGGATCTGGCATATTTGGTCCTTCATTTATATCATTATTTGTTTGACCAGGACGTTTAGAATTTATTTGTAATAAATGACAATTACCAGCTCCATATTGTTGTTTAAGATCACCAAATACAGATATAGCTCTTAAAATAAGAAATTTTATTAAGATTTTCAAAAATAAAAAAAAACCAAAAACTTCGAACATAGAAGAAAAATCATATATTCTAAAAAACAAAAATTCCAACCCCTCTATATAAATTTTCAAACAAAACAAAATATCTTAAATTACAATTGAACTATACAAAGATCTCTTTCAATTATAAAATTAATATCAAGTTCAAACTTCCCAAAATAAGCATATCTTACTTTCGTATTGAAATACTGAAAGAAAGATTCATACACATAAAGGATGATCCCGAAAGTTCTAACTCGATTTGTATAATTGATTTATTCAAATATTATTAAAAATTTGTCTTTATAATAAAAAGAAACTGTATCTTTTTATCATAAGGACAAATTTTTTAAACAATATTTGAAAAATCAATTATACAAATCGAATCAGGACTTTCGAGGCCACCCTTTTGTTCTATTTAATTAAATAAAAATTTCAAATAAACATACTTAGATTCTTCTCCTTCAGTAACATCATGTAATAAAACAAAATATTTATATATATTTGTCATAAACCATTTAGGTAATTTTGCTGGTATTTGTTGTTGTTGTTGAATTTGTTGTTGAACAAGTTTAGCAAATGCATCAAGTGGATCAAGATGTGATGTTGATACAACCATAATACCTATTGAATTTATTTATTTATTTATTTATTAAAATAAGAAATTTTTCTTTTTTAAAATTTACAAGCAAGATAATTTTTAAGAAATTCATGATCACCATTATATGCTATACGTAAAAAACAATCACGCCATGAATCAAACCATGGTGTTGTATCTAAAATTTCATTTCAAATTATTTTTCTATTAATAAAAAAATATTTTTACTTTTTATTTGTAATTGATATTGTTCTGTATCAATTTCATGTTCATTATTTATTGATCCATTTGTTAATACATTAAATACAGCATCATTTAATAATTTTTTTGCTAATGTATTTTGTGGAGGTAATGAATTATAATCTTTTATTTCAAGACGTAAATTTTTTAATATTATTAAATTATTTGATGGATCACGATAGGCAACTTAATAAAAGATCATAAAAAAAGAAAAATAAAAATGAAATAAAAATATAAAAACCTTCTGAAGGAAGACGACAAAATGGTTGAATTAATTCAGCAAATGTTAAATTATTTTTTCGACAAATTGTTTCAGCATCATAACTACATAAAACAGCAATCATTGGACAAAATGCATCTTGAATAAATTCACTAACAGATTTTTTTGTTTGTGCCATGTTAATTATACTAAAAATTTCATCAAACTACTACAAACAAAAAAAAGAAAATTTATCTTCATCAAATATATGTCCAATTTTTTTTCTTTTTTGCTTTTTTTGAAATATTTGTTCATAGGATATTTGTCTATCGAATGAAATAATAATATAAATCCTTTAAATTGATCTCAAAAAAAGCTTGAAGAGGACGCTAATGTAGTTATTGTTATCAACGCACTACAAGTTTACGTCTTTCAAGTGTCTTAAAAACACATTGCTCTAGTACCTATTAAAAATCTATATGAACATTAACTATTCTTATTGCTAATAAGACAAGTTTTCTTATGATATGATAGTACGTTTCAAGAGCTTTGCACATGATATAAATCCTGAGAGAAAAAAAAATTGGTCACTTTCAATTAAATTCTCAATTTTTGACTTTCCTGACATCAAACTTTGAAAAGTCAAGATATGTTATGTACGCATTGATATTGATTATCTAGTATATACGTTCTGTATATGAATATTTATATTATGAAATTTGATCATGAGCTAACTTCAAGAATTTTCCTTGATCTCACCAGGATAAAAATGGTTCTCTACCCACGACTTTGCCTTGATTCTCCTCCTATTTCTTATCACCTTCAAGTAACAAGATTAGTATTACAAAGATACAAATATAATCATTTTGATTATGACAATTATTATGTAAATGACAAGATAGACATGATATTAATCAATAGCAGCACTTGTTAGAAAATATCATATTTCAAGATCATGAATATATACCGAGTGTTGCTTTTATAAAGTTATTTAATCATACATAGATGAAATTTCATTCAAAAGAAGAGATGCACAGAAAATATTGTAAATGCGAAAGTATTGAAGGCAGAAATATTCGAATGGTAAGGTATTCATACGATTGTCTAGTCGCGTAACTAAGGTAGGGCCAGGAGGACTCAGCCCTACCACCAGTGTTAGCATCGTCAGCTGAATCCTTTCACAAGCCCTACCACCCTACAGACCTCAGTAACCTGAGCCCTACCATCGCCAAAACTCTGGTTACGCCGCTACGATTGTCATATCTTGTCGAAACATTTTATCTTCTAAAATTCAGATATTTAGACAAGATTTAATATAAAAAATTTTATTTCTAATAATTTTTCATATAAAAATAGGTAAATAGGAAAGAAGTAGATACTTCCGAAAAAAAACAAAACATCATCCGACGATCTCAATTGAATAAGATCATTTTCAACTTGTTTTGTGGATTGCTTGTAATAATGATTTGAATTTTCATATGAAATATATCAATTTATTGAAAAAAGATCTCTTTCAGCATCTGAATTAGCAAATAAATCTTCTCCTTGATAATATTCATCAATATTTTCAAGAAATGTTAAATTTACAAAAACCAATGCCGTAACTATAACATTTCTATTTGATTCTACTCTTAGAATAAAATCTTCATCAGATTTTGCAGCAACTCTATATTCTAAATTTTCTGGTTCACCTGGTAATAATTCTCTTTGATTTAATAATGTCTGTTGATGTTTTGTAAAACTATTTGGTTTTACTCGTGTTTCAATTAAAATACACCATCGTTGATTATCAGAAAATATTCTTTCCGAATAGACTATATCCGCTGCATAAAATATACTTGGTGATATGAATATAGCATTAGCCCAATTATCAAATGATCCAACTTTTATATTTAAATTAATATGACCATTTTGTGGAGAAATTCGATGTCCAGGTGATAAAACAGTACCAGCTGGTTGTAAACCATATTTCATAATTGATTCTAAATGTTTATAGCTAGTACCATGCCATGCTAATGTCCAATATTTATGTAAATATGATGTTGAATATTCTGAACAATAATCTAAATTTCTTAAAATTTTTTTAGCAATTATTTTATCAAAATGTTTTATAACAATTAAAGTTTTGGTAAGTCCATCTTTTTTCAATTGATTTAATAATGAATTAATTTTATCATCAGTTTTTGATAGAATACAAGTTTTTATTTGTTGACTATATGTTTCATCTTGAGGATTATTTCCAAAATTATTTCTTATTTTTGGATTTGCTTCATATTCAAGTAATAATTCAACTATTGATTGATGTTCATAAAATGCTGCTGCATGAAGTGCTGTACTTCCATCATTTTGAATTTCATTAATTTTACAACCAGATCTTAATAAAAAATGACATATATTATGAAAACCATTTCTTGCTGCTATATAAAGTAATGTTCGTCCATGTTCATCTCTTTCATTGAGTAAAGATTTATGTTTTTTTATTTCTTTTACAAATAATTGATAATTTCCCGTAATAACATAATAAAAATGATCTTTTTTAATAACTAAAAAATTATTACCAGATCTCATATATTTTGTTGAATCTCTTGAACAGATCATATCATATGCTAATGCACATATTGCTCTTTGATATCTTGATGATGAATGTATTTTCTGTCTAAAAGCATTTTTTACATCCCTTGGAAATGAATTCTCCTTGATGCCCAATATATTGAAAGGATTTATCATGTTAGATTCTTCCATTTTTTTTTTTTGATCAGGGAACGATTAATTAATAATGATTGTTGTCTTCAATTCAAATGTAATGATTATTTGAGACTTGTGTCTATAATGTTAAAACAGTAATAATAATAATGCAAATTTTCGGGGAAAAAAATATCTTGGAATTATTCTGTTGTTAAAGAAAAATTTTCTTGTTATAACATAAAATATATATTCAATTTTTATGTATCTTTTTCAAGTACTACATGAGAAAGGATTATCTTTTATTGTACGATCTGAAGAAAATACTCGCAATATAATATTTATTATGCACCGAGAACGGTAAAAAAAAAGATTTATTTTCAAATTATGTTATGTAAGGACACAAAAAAAAACCCAGTTTTTGAAGAAAATGTGTTTATCATAGGAAGATGCACTGAAGCTTCTCTCTTTCAGGATATGTGTGACTTTTCGAAATTATCGGAGAGATTTTCGTAGTTTTTTTTCAATTTTGGAGAAACTACGTTGTTAGTTGCATCAGTATAACAGATGGCGTTAACGGTCTTCATCGGTTAGCGTGCTTTAAAGTAGTTCACTGAAACTTTGAAGCTCTAAATAAGAGCAAACTTTTGTTCGACCAGATTTTTTTTCATACTTGATTTCTCGACTGAGAAAAATGAAATTTATTGTCGTGAAGTCACAGTTTTTTTTTCAGCTCATTTCAATAGAATTTCTGCTAAAATATCCATCAAAAATGGATGAGAAAAGAATTTCGAAATTCTGTCCGATGAAAAGTTGCGTATTGCCATTAGCTTTTATTTGCAACTAATGAATATAGTATAAACAAATTGAGATGCTTAAGAAAAACTCTTAAATGATAGGAAAATATTATCTCGTTTGAGTCTTGTTTATTTTTTTAGTGCTTCTATTCCTTTAACTTTCTGTAGTCTAAAAGAATAAAATGAACTAAAGAGAATTGAAAACCTAATAATGACTGAACATTGAAGATATTAGTGAATGCAGTATGCGATGTTTGCTTGAATTCTTGAGTGAACTATACTTGTCTGAATGCTTTAAAACTAACGACTATTTCAACATATGAAATATGACTCACGATTTTATATGCCACAATGATGAATTGCTTGTCAAAAACCAAAGAAATTCGAAGATGTTTCGAATTGAGTAAGAGATTTTCTATAGGCGATTAAATTTTCGGTTAATATTTCACAATTCCAAAATAATAATGCTAAAATTTCTACTAACAATGAGAAAAAAGTATTGACAGAGCACTTTTCCTTTCTCTCGTTATATTAAAGAATATATGACGAGTTGGAAGAAAAAAAGAAAATTATGTCAAAACAAATTTTACTGCTCGAAGAAGAATTTTTTTTGCCATTTCATTGATCAAGTTGTCATATTTTTTTTGTCTTATTTTGCGTATGAAAAAAAATAGTTGGAAAAAACCAATATCAGACATATAGATGAATACATACGTTAAATTACGTATATTACTATGAAGCTTGATGGCATTACTCATCTGTTGTGCATCAGTACAATCTTCTTGGAAGTTTTTTTTTTCCATGCGATTTGTGAGTCATTCCTACTATATTCTGACATGATCGACTTGCTTACTTCTTTGTTGCATTCTGCAAAAGAAAAACAAAAGAGTCAACAACAGTTCAAAGTAGAAACATTAGTAAAAATGTTGATCATCAATAAAAAAGTGCGATCCAAGAAAATATTGTTGAATACTGTTAGCAACATAGTTTATTCAGTTCTCTTCTTTAGCTATTTATCTGTCGCTTTCTGTTGTTTTCATCGACTTAATAACAACTTTACTTCAATTCGTACGTTGAACTCAGATATTTTCATGTGCCGGTTAAATTACCTATGTTTAAGATTCACAATCACTTCCATATTTATTGCTTGTAGAATTATAATCTTTCTATTATATCTTGAACCTTTCAATAATATATTTTTTATAATAAAAATGTATGAAGAAAAAAAAAAGTCGATTTTGCAAAAGACATGTTCACTTTGTAGGACAATTGTGATAATGTCGATCGGAAAAATTAATTTTTTTACGTATTCTGAAATTTAAACTTTCTGATTAATACAGTTTTTTGGATAAGAGCGTAGATTACGTATGAACACAAACACTGGGAAAGACTTTCAATCGATTATATGTCAACAAATTTAGCATTATCTTCCTGAGTTAAAACTTAATTATGTAAAAATTCATCTATAGTTCAAAACAGAATTTTTATTGTTTATATTTTGTTCTGTACGCGACATTTTCATATATTTTATTGATTTTGATTCTATTAGGGGTCAAATACATAGATAGGCCTCGTAAACATTAGAATACCATGAAAATTTCAACATAAAAGGTCGTCTTATTCGAAAGATATGAAAAGCTGAAAATACTGACTTTTCTCATCTTGCCTTGTGACATATAATTGCTTATGGGGATATTCAATGTCTCAAGAATAACACAACATTTCAGGTTAGAATTCTTCTATAATTCGATTTTGTCACTCACACCTTGTCAAAGATTCTTAAAAACAAATTTAGAGAAAGCTTCATGTCAAAATTCGTTATTTTTATCATATATCAATAAGAAAATGTATCTATTGGGAATTATTCTAATCTAGAGATCTTTTTTACTTATTAATAACAAACTGAAAGTCGTCAACGCGAAGTATCACCTAAAAATATTTACTGTTAAACAATCATTGAAATTAACATCATGTGAAATTATGAAAAGAAATTTTTTCTTTTTTCTTTTTTTTTTTAGAATATTTAATTATCTTTAAATATATTATTGATCATTTATTCAATAAATTTGATACTTCGAAATTAAAAAAAAAAAAAACAGAAAAAAAAAAAGTTCAAAATGACTATCATTATTTTTAAACCTGAGAGTCAATTCTTTGTTTATACATAAATTCATAATTATAATCATATATAAAAAAGAAAAAAAAGAAAGAAAAAAAAAATTTTAAAAGAAGATTTTTGTTCAAATTAAATCATTATGTTTTCACTTGTTTCTGATATATGTTTACGTCGAATACGCATTGTTGTCTCTTTCATTGAATGATATAAAGCATATGTATTCCAATGTAAACCATTTCGTGCTGTATTTTGTAAAGCAAGTGGTGATCGTACATAAGCACCATTAAGGTGTGATTGAAAACAACTTGTAAACCACCATGCACCATGATATGTTAAAGCACAATTATCATAAAATAAATTATCATGATCACGATCAAATGTTGAAAATGGTGCTCCATTAGCATTATCCCATGGTGATGAAAGAGAATCACCTGCTGTTGAAATTGATGATAAATATTGAGATATTTGTAATTTATAATTTGAATTTTCATTATCTAATGAAAATTTTTCATATACAGCTGTACGAATTGTATTATCCCAAGGTTTTAAATCAACATAAAGTCTAGAAAGAAAAAAAAAAATGCGTCATATGTTGTTTAATCATATTGATAGTCATTGTTAAACAATATCATATCCTCTGAAACAATTCATTCAAAGAATGTTCACAGTAAAAATAAATTCATTCAAGGACAACTATAAGTTTTTCATATGATCTTTTTATTACAGAGAGGTACATGTATAGGATTGTGGAGATAAACCAATAGTGTACCCATTAATAAGTTCTACTATATATCGTTGACATGTTAATAGGTGATATTAGCATGTCAACGATACGCTATAGAATTTGTTAATAGATACATTATGAGATAGACACATGTCTTTCTTCAGAATCCTATATATATATATTTCGTTCTCTAACACAAAATAAAAGAGTTAAAAAAGAACTTGAGCTATCACACAACCTCTACTTCCCCCTCCCGATCATTCATATACAGAAAAAAATGGGATACTTTTTTTTGCATGTTTTTCATATATATATATATATATTATTCTTACATATATTGTCCTTGATTTGTTAATTGATGAATTTTTTCATTTCCTAACCAAAATTCAGTATGTAAATCTCCAAAACCATTTTTATAATCATCCCATCCACGATAAAAATCAATAGTACCATTGATTCTTCGTTGTATAACTGTCCATCCTATTTTTAAAACAAACAAAAAAAAAATAAGCTCTCATTTTCTTTAAACTTATCGAATATGTTCATTTTTACCTGTATTATTTTCAAATATACATTGTACATCAAATGGTTCAGATGATAATCGAGGTTTTATACGATAAATTCCTTGAGAAACAAATGATGATTGTTGACGAAATATATCATCACAATCTATAGAAAAAAAAAGAAAAGAAAAAGAAACAAAAAGTTATTCTTTGTTTTCCAATTAACAAAAAGCGTGTGGATAGATATGCTCCAGGGAATGTGATAACGAACTCATATTGTTGGTATCTATTATTGCATAATGTGTATATATATACATATATATTTATATAAATATGTACATGTATATTGTCTAAGATAGATGAAATGATAATTAAAACTGATCTTATTTTGTTTATAATAGAAAAATTAGTTATTTACCTATTGGTGTTTCATTATCATCAAAATCTTTTTTTATTGATACAAGTCTTCGTACATGTTGTATAGGTTTTTGTAATTCATTTAATAAATCATTAAGAATATTTGTTAAATTTTTAATTTTATATTCCATTGTTGAAATATTTAATGCAAATGAACGTTGTTGTTTTGATAAACGTATAATTAAATCATTAATTATTGTACCATTTTGTAAAATAGGTAATGAAAAATTTTTTAAATTTATTAATTCTTTTTCTAAACGATATAATTTTGATGTTTGACTATTATAATAATCAATCATTTCTTCAAGTACAACATCAGTTATTTCACCTTTTAAACTTGTCATATAACTTAACATTGTTTTTCGTACTTCTTCTTGTACTAATTCACGACGACGAAAACGTGGACGAATTTTATTATGTCGACCAAAAACTGATTGTGGTGATGGTTGTGATGATGATGATGATGAAGGAAAACCTTCAACCAAATAAAGAATAAAACAAACTAAAATAGCTAAATCTATTGTATGCATATTCTTATCTGAAAGACAAAAAAAAAAAATATATATATATTAGTTACTAGACAAGTAATAAAAAGAACTTTATCAAATCGATCATCATTAATAATTAGATATAGAATGGTGTTTATTTCCGGAAGATCAGCAAGTCTAGACATAAAAAAAAAACTTTGTTTTTGACTAAAAATTAACTTATTCCCTTAACAAATAAATAGAATTTTCTAATACAAAATAGTAATATAAAACTAAAAGAACATGTCCTTGTACTGATATCTAACACAATGTGACTCTTGGTATTAACACCAGAAGCAATATCTCATATCTTCTAATGTATATATATGATCTTATTATGACAAGATGAAGAGAGACATTGCTAGAAAAAAAAAAAAGAAAAAAAAAAAGAAAAACGAGAAAGGCAATTTATCAATCTCATCAATGAACATATCATAAAAGAAAAGTAGTCGTCTCTATCTCTATATAACATAGAAACCTTGCACTCTCCATTAGACATGTCTTGATATACACTTTCTTCAATACATTATATCATCGAAATAAGAACGATTGAGTTATCCATCGGCATAGAAAGAAAGAAAGTAGCATACTCACCCTACAAAATTGATGCTACTAAATAGACACGCGTGCACAACTGGAAAAGTGATATGTCTATATAGATATATATATATATAATAACTACATATCAAAGAAGGTACCGCATTCATTCTATCTATATGTTCACCAGACACGCCCTATACTCACAACAAAGATATATATATATATACTGTTCTATCACTTGCTTTCGTCAGAGTTCATCATTTTCTTAGATTTCTATTCATCAATGATGATCGATTATATTCTCTCTCTCTCTCGGTTATATTGAATACTCACGTTTCTCAGCGATTTATCTTAAAGCTCTTTCATTTTACTGCATAAACAAATAGAATATGAAGGATAGTCATATATGTCATGTTTATGAGTCTCTGCTTGTCTATTGGGATCACCAACTGAGAACTAACTGCTTCCTCTATATCACTCATTTAATGAATGATTAAGGACAAAATCATCAGTAAGCAATTAGATTCTCTATATTTCTATGTTCATTTAACAGACGTATACTATTCTATGTTCAATGCCAGACCTCTGACCTTTCTCTCTTATAAATGCAAGACAATCGATGAGAATAAAATCTCTTCGAATATAATTTAGTTCTTTTTGTCAATAAATCTAAACAGAATAAACCTTCCGGAATGATTGTCTCGTCATGATAATATAATTTGTTGTATCGATATTATGATGGTATATATATATATATATATATATATGTCTCAGTCAGTTCATCAATATATAGAAAGAAAAGGACACGTTCGTTCCAGCTTTACGCTTATCAATAGGATCGATTGTATCTCACATATTGTGATGAAGAAAAAAAAAATAAAAAGATCAGCAACATCTGTTTAACTAACTGAACTAACCATACGAATGTCATGATAGAAAAACACAATAGAAATCTACCGTTTTTCTTTTTTGTTGTTGTTATTTCGTATATATATATATATACGTAAGAGAAGGGCAAATGATGAAAACGGAGCTTTATCTCGATATATTTCGAAATGGCATCCGACGATTAGGTCAAAATATTTATTTTTCATTACGTCTGACTTCTATCCAGATGGTGTGATTATATGTATCTTTCAATCTATCAATGAACAAAAATATATATATATACACCAAAAAACCTTGAACAAGAGCAACAAAAAAAAAGCAGATGATCGATCAGATCGAACTTTATTTCAACTCTTACTTGGTCATAATAATTCTTTAAGTAACAATATCTGACAGAATGATGGTGGTATAGTCCAAAAAAAATGAATGAATGAATGAATGCATCAAATTATGTGTATAGTAGGCACACGCGTCAGCATTGTTCGTTAATTTTAGAGCAGAACTATTCTTCTTTTTTTTTCTCTCTCTCTCTCTCTCTCTCTCTCTCTCTCTTCATTCAATGTTTTATGAAATGCTGATGATGACGCAAAACAGTTCAAACTTAAGTGATTGGCACAAATTAGTCTTGAATCTCTCTCTATTGTCAAAATGAATAACAGTCATTGAATTTTATATTATTGAAAGTAATATTTATATGATTATTCATTTTCATGATTGGAAAAACTGCCGCTAGTATGATTGTACTATTTCTGTTATTATTTCAAGGTTCATTTGATTGACATGATGAACGAGGTTAATCGAATGCATATGTTCTTTATAGTTGTCGATTAAATATTAACAAATCGACAATGTGCATATGTTTTTTTTTTTTCTTTTTTTTTTTCATTGACTAAATGTAGTTTTAGATATTTACCCAACGGGAATGTTATATTATAAGTGTTCATTGAAATTGTTTATAAACAATCAATTGATTTCTTAGAAAGAAATCTTATATATATATATATTGGCAGATGTTTGATTGTAAGTGATAATCTTAGAACAAATAAAGATATGATATTTAGTTCTTATCATCATATGTAATTGACCTTGAAATGATTTGTTACACAATATATATCATAATATATTTTTATTCAAAAGTTAAAGTAATAGAAGAAGAAGAAAACCAAAAAAAAAAAAAACTTAAACAAATCTCCGTTGATTGTTTTCTTTTTTTTCAATTCATTTATCACATCATTGAATTAGTTATCTAATACATTTGAATCATTTCTTATGATTGAAGTGTATTTGATTCGAGCCGACTGTTCAAAGAATTCATTTTTCTTTTCGCATAATTTAAAATGTTGATTGATAGAGAAAAGAATATTTTGTATTGATTACAAAGAAGAAGAAAAAAAAAATTCGTTCTCTCTACATTCTATATTTCAAAAATGAACAATATGAAAATATTTAGTATTTACTACGATAATTTTGATAACAAAAATTAATCTTTTGTTTTTCATCAATAATAGAGTTATATTTCGATTAGCTAATGCATAGATTACTCATAGTGAGAGCTGATTTGTTTTTTTGCTCACAACAATTATTTTATTTTAAATGATAAAAAAATGAATAAATACGTTTTGAGATTCTACTATTTACAATTAAAGTGATGTTCTTTGATTTGAAAAGTTTTTATTGTTATTGATGAGTTGAGCAATATTACGTAATAGTACACATTGAAACTCGATTATCAGATATCAATACTCAATATCGTGAACCATGTGTTGTATTCACTATTTAGATTTATTTCTATGATGTTAGACCAAAGGATAAGAATTACTATTTTAGATTATAAAGTTTTTCAATCGAATCAAAACAATGATATAGGTATATAGAATATTTTTAAAATAAGGTTTGATTGAAATATTGAAAGAAAAGATTATTAAACATTTTTTCATAAATAAAAAAGTTCTCTTTTATTTTTACGGAGCTATGTATTAGTAACAAAGAAAAAATTTGTTATTATCAAAATTCGATTTAAACTATTAAAAATTATTAAATGATATCGGAGTTTCACTCGAATACGAAAAAGAACTGGAATCAAACATTTTTTTTCTTCTATCGTTATAAATCGAAAAATGTTATAATTTCATCAATCAGTTCATGAAAGTCAAAACTAACTTGAGAAGTCATCATAGTAACACTCTTCGCAATAAGAACTCAATTTTAATGCCTGTCAATATATGAACATTGTCGATTGATCGTTTCAATATTTATATGATTCGTTGTTTATAAGATGGTGATACATTCTGAAAATGTGATTTAAATTTCGTCTTCAGCAAGTCTCTTATCATTTTTGAAAAATTAAATAATTAATATTTTTTCAGTTTAACTTGAATTATTAGTAATTACTCTTTGAGTACAAGATGGTAAGACGCTTATTTGAACATCTGTTTGATTTTATTGACCCTTTTCAATATGCTGTTAATTATACCTTGTCTATAGATTTTCACAATATTCGATAATTATGAATCATTAATTCAGTAACAAAAAGCTTTTGATGAGATTCAATCATATGCAAAGAAAGGAAAAAAAATACAAGTGATACTTTTCATTATTTTGTCAACTGTATGTAAATATATAAGACTCTTTTTCGTATACATATAGCAAACAGAAACTATTTTCAAGTAAAAAATATTTCCTCACATGGTTTGCATTGCTAATACATTTATTATCAACACAGTTGTAGGGATGGGCCTGTACACAGTGCAACAGCGTTCTCGTTTTTATTGTGACGCATCTTAAAATAGTGTGAATATCAAATGGGGAGAAAAAAAAATCAGTACATCGTAGATATTAATGTCGATAAATGTTCCATTCATTTTTCTTGTTGTTTCATTCACATCCTCACAATATTTGTTATAGTTGTAAGAAAAACAAATCTAACTGATAATGTCTTTATTATCTTTTCTGTTCTTATCAGCAAGAGAATAAAAGTCTTTGTGAGACTAAATGAAACATAAACAATCTATGAGACAAGGTATCCAACGCAATGACATATAAGTCATTGCACAGTTGAAAAGCACACAAAAGTTCAAAAGAATAACCATAAAATCAATGACGTTGCTACATTTTCTTTTTTATTTGTTAGTGACAACCATATTTTCAGTTGAAACCAGGAAAATTTTCTTTTTGAATGAAAACGAAAAAAAACCACATTCACATATGACAATCACATCCGAATTTCAAACTGTTTTCTATATAACTCTTACTTAAATAAATCGAATGCTACCTAACTGTGATCCTTCTTCTTCTTCCTATTGTTGATACTGTTCGTCTCTAAAAAAATTCAAGCAATTGTCAATATTTTTTGTTAATAAACAAGACTTAACATGTGTTGGACTTTTTTCTTTGTATTAAATATTAATTTTCTTGAATTAA